>JANJXV010000168.1:1323203-1328203 GCA_024803745.1 Megascapheus bottae | reverse complement strand
ACCCTTAACCTAAACCTAACCCTAACCCTAACCCTTACCTTTACCTTAACCCTAACCCTAAAGCTAACCCTTACCCTTACCGAAACGTTAACCCGAACCCTTACGCTTACCCTAACCCTAACACATACCCTTACCCTAACCCTAACCCTAACCCTAACCATTACTCTTACCCTAACTCTAACCCAAACCTTAACCCAAACCCTAAACCTAACTTTAACCCTAAGTCTAACCCTTACCCTTACCCTAAACCTAACCCTAAACCTAACCCTAAACATAACCCTTACCCTAACACTAACCCTAATCCTAACCCTAACCCTTACACTAACTCTAAACCTCACCCTAATCCTAACCCTAACCTTAAAACTAAACCTTACCATTACCCTAACCCTAACCCTAACCATAAACCTCATCCGAACCCTAACCCTAAACCTTAACCTTACCCTAAACCTAACACTAAACCTAACCCTAACACTTACACTTACCCTCACGCTACCCCTAACATTAACCCTAACCCTAACCCTAACCCTAACCTTAACCCTAACCCTTACCTTACCCTAACCCTAACCCTAACCCTAAAACTCAAAATAACCCTAACCCTAACCCTAACCCTAACCCTTACCCTAACCCTAACCCTAATCCAAAACCTAACCCTTTCACGTACCCTAACACTAACCCTAAACCTAACCCTAACCCTAACCCTAACCTTAACCCTAAAACTTACCATTAACCTAACCCTAACCCTAACCCTAATCCTAACCCTAACCCTAACCCTACCCCTACCCGTTACCTTATCCTAACCCTAACCCTAACCCAAACACTTACCCTTACCCTAATCCCTATCTAACCCTAACCTTAACCCTAACCCTTACCCTAACTCTAACCCTAACCCTTACCCTTTCCCTAACCCTAAACCTAACCCTAACCCTAACCCTAACCCTTACCTTAACCCTAACCCTAAAGCTAACCCTTACCGTTACTGAAACGTTAACCCTAACCTAACCCTTACCCTAACCCTAAAACATACCCTCAACCTAACCCTAACCCTAACCCTTAGTCTTACCCTAACCCTAACCCAAACCTTAACCCCAACCCTAAACCTAACCCTAACCCTAACACTAACCCTTACCCTTACCCTAAACCTAACCCTAAACCTAAACCTAAACCTAACCCTGGCCCTAACCCTAACCATAACCCTAATCCTAACCTTAACCCTTACACTAACTCTAAACCTAACCCTAATCAAACCCTAACCTTAACCTTAAAATTTACCATTACCCTAACCCTAACCATCCATAAACCTAATCCGAACACTAATCCTAAACCTTAACCTTACCCTAAACCTAACCCTAAACCTAACCCTAACACTTACACTTACCCTCACCCTACCCCTAACATTAACCGTAAACCTAACCCTAACCCTAACCCTAACCTTAACCCTAACACTTATATTTACCCTAACCATAAACCTAACCCTAACCCTGAACCTAACCCTAACCCTAAACCTAACCCTTACCTTAACCCTAACCCTAAACCTAAACCTAACCCTTACCCTTACCCTAACCCTAACCCTAACCCTAACCCTAACCATTACCCTAATCCTAACCTTAACCCTAACCCTAACCCTTACCCTTACCCTAACCCTAACCCTAACCTTAACCCTAACCTTAACCCTAAGCCTAACCCAAACCTAACTCTTACCCTTACTCTAACCTTAGCCCTAAACCTAACCCGAACCCTATACTTAACCCTAACTCTTATCGTTACCCTAACCCTAAACCCTAACCCTAACCGTAACCCTAACCCTAACCCTAACCCTTACCCTAACCCTAAAACTAATCCTTACCCTAACCCTATCCCTAACCCTAAACTTTACCCTAACCCTAACCCTAACCCTAAACCTAAAACTAACCCTAACCCTAACACTTACCCTAAACCAAACCCTTACGCTAACCCTTACAGTAACCCTAATCCTAACCCTAAACCTTAACCTAACACTAACCCTAACCCTAACCACTACCCTTAACCCTTAACCTAACCCTAACCCTAAATTTAACCATAACCCTTACACTTATCCTAAACCTAAACCTAACTCTAACCCTAACACTAACCCTAACCCTTAACCTTACCGTAACCATAACGCTAACCCTTACCCTAACCCTAACCATAACCCTAACCAGAACCTTAACCCTAACCCTAACCCTAAGCCTAAACTTTACCCTTACCCTAACCCTAACGCTAAACCTAAGCCTAACCCTAACCCTAACCCTAACCTTAACCTAACCTTAACACTAACCCTTGCCCTTAACCTAACCCTAACCGTAAACCTAACACTAACCCTAACCCTAACCCTAAACTTAACCCTAACCCTTACTCTTACTCTAACCCTAACCCTTAACCTAACCCTAACCGTAACCCTAACCCCTAAACCTAACCATAAACCTAACCCTAACCCTAACCCTTACCTTATCCTAATCCTAACCCTAACCCTAACACTTACCCGTATCCTAATCCCTACCCTAAACCTAACCCTAACACTTACCCTAACCTTAACCATAACCCTTACCCTTACCCTAACACTAACCCTAACCCTAACCCTAAACCTTACCCTTACCCTAAACATAACCCTAACACTTACCCTAAACGTAACCCTAACCCTAACCCTAACAGTAACCCTTACCTTAACCCTAACCCTAAACCTAACCCTTACCCTTATCCAAACGCTAACCCTAACCCTAACCCTAACACATACACTTACCCTAACCCTAACCCTAACCCTTACCGTAATCCTAAACCTAACCTAACCCTAACACTAACCCTAAGCCTAACCCTTGCCCTAACCCTAACCCAAACCCTTACCCTTACACTAACCCTAACCCTAACCTGAACCCCAACCCTAAACCTAACCCTAACCCTAACGCTAACCCTTAGCCTTACCCTTACCCTAACACTAAAACTAACCCAAACCCTAACCCTAACCCTAACCCTTACCCTAACCCTAACCCTAAACCTAACCCTGACCCTAACCCTAACCTTAACCCTAACCATAACCCAACCCTAACTCTTACCCTTACCCTAAACCTAACCCTAAACCTAACCCGAACCCTAATCCTATCCCTAACCCTAACTCTTATCCATACCCTATCCCTAACCCTAACCCTAACCCCTAACCCTAACCGTAACCCTAATCCTAACCTAACCCTTACCCTAACCCTAACCCTATCTCTAATCCTTACCCTAACCCTAACCCTTAACCTAACCCTAACCGTAACCCTAACCCCTAAACCTAACCATAACCCTTACCCTGACCCTAACCCTAAGCCTAACCCTAACCCTGACGCTAACCCTAACACTTACCATAAACCAAACCCTAACCCTAACCCTTACACTAACCCTAAACCTAAACATAACCCTTACCCTAAACCTAACCCTAAACCTAACACTAACCCTAACACTAAACCTAACCCTAAACCTTACCTTACCCTAAACCTAACCCTAAACACAACCCTATCCCTAACCCTAACCCATAAACCTAACCCTAACCCTAACCCTAACCCTTACCTTATCCTAACCCTAACCCTAAAACTTACCCTTACCCTAAACCCTACCCTAACCCTAACCCTAACCCTAACCCTTACCTAAACCTAAATCTCACCCTAAACCTAACCCTAACCCTAACCCTTACCCTTACCCTAGCCCTAACACTAACCCAAACCCTAAAACTTACCCTTACCCTAAACCTAATCCTAACCCTTACCCTAAACCTAACCCTAACCCTAACCCTAACACTTACCTTAACCCTAACCCTAACCATTACCCTTACCCAAAAGCTAACCCTAACCCTAACCCTAACACATACCTGTACCCTAATCCTAACCCTAACCCTTACCGTAACCCTAAACCTAACCCTAAACCTAACACTAACCCTAACCCTAACCCTAACCCTAACATTAACACTAACCCTAACCCTAACCCTAACCCTTACCTTTACCCTCACCCTAACCCTAAACCTAACCATAAGGCTAACCCTAACGCTAAACTTAACCCTAACCCTAACCCTAACCCTAACCCTTACCCTTAACTTACCCCTAACCCTAAACCTAACATTAACCCTACCCCTAACCCTAACACCTAACCCTAACCCTAAACTGAACCCTTACCCTTACCCTAAACCTAACCCTAACCCTAACACTTACACTAAACCTGAACCAAACCCTAACCCTTACCCTTACCCTAAACCTAATGCTAATCTTAACCCCAACCCTAAACCTAACCCTAGCCCTCACCCTAACCCTAACCCTTACCCTAACCCTAACACTAACCCTTATGCTAACCCTAACCCTAACCCTAACTCTAACCCTAACCCTTAACCTAACCCTAACACTAACCCTAACACCTAACCCTAACCCCACACCCTAATCCTAACCCTAACCGCTAACCCTAACCCTAACCCTAAGCCTTACCCGTACCCTAACCCTAACCCTAACCCCTAACCCTAACCCTAACCCCAACCGCTAACCTAATCCTAACCCTAAGCCTTACCCGTACCCTAACCCTAACCCTAACACTTACCCTTACAATAACCCCTACCCTAACACTAACCCTAAGCCTAATCCTTACTCTAACCCTAAGCCTAACCCTAACACTAAGCCTTACCCGTACCCTAACCCTAATCCTAATCCTAACCTTAACGCTAACCCTAACCCTTACCCTTACCCTAACCCTAAACCTAACCCTCACCCTAAACCTAAAACTTACACTTACCCTAAGCCTAACCCTAAACCTTACACTAACCCTAACCCTAACCCTAACCCTTACCCTTACCCGAACGCTAACCCTAACCCTAAACATAACCATAACACATACCCTTAACCTAACCCTAACCCTAACCTTAACCCTAAACCTAACCCTAACCTTAACCCTAACCCTAACACTTACCCTAACCCTAACCCTAACCCTTACCCTTACCCAAACCCTAACCTTAACCATAAACTTAAACCTAA
>JANJXV010000168.1:1293203-1318203 GCA_024803745.1 Megascapheus bottae | reverse complement strand
TCCTTACCCTAACCCTTACCCTTTCCCAACCCAGAACCCTAACCCTAAACCTAACCCTTACCCTTACCCTCAACCTAAGACTAAACCTAACCTTAACCCTAACCCTAACCCTAACCTTACCCCTAACCCTAACCCTAACCCTAACCCTTACCCTTACCCTAGCCCTAACCCTAAATCTAACCCTAAACCTAACCCTAATCCTAACACCTAACCCTATCCCGAACCCCTACCCTTTCCCTAACCCTAACCCTAACCCTAACACTTACCCAAAACCTAATCCTAACCCTAACCCTTAACCTCACCCTAACCCTAACGCTAACCTTAACCCCAACCCTAAACCTAAACCTATCCCTAACCCTAACCCTAACCCTTACCCTAACCCTAACCCTAACCCTAACACTAACACTTACCCTTAACCTAACTCTAACCCTAACCCTAACAATAACCCTTTTCCTAAGCCTAACCCTAACCCTAACTCTAACCGTAACCCTTAACCTAACCCTAACACTAAACCTAACCTCTAACCCTTACTCTAACCCTAACCCTAACCGTAACCCCTAACCCTAACCCTAACCCTAACCATAACCGCTAACCCTAACCCTAACCCTAACCCTAACCCCTACCCTAACCCTAACCCTAATCCTAATCCTTACTCTAACCCTAACCCTAACCCTAACATTAACCCTTACCCGTACCCTAATCCTAAACCTAATCCTAACCCTAACCCTTACCCATACCCTAACCCTAAACCTAACCCTAACCCTAACCCTCACCCTTAACCTAACCCTAATTCTAACCCTAAACCTAAACCTAAAACTTACACTTACCATAAACATAACCTAACCCTTACACTAAACCTAACCCTAACCCTAACCCTTACCCTTACCTTAAACCTAAACGTAACCGTTACCCTTACCCTAACGCTAACCCTAACCCTAACCCTAACACATACCCTTAACCTAAACCTAACCCTAACACTAACCGTAACCCTAAACCTAACCCTAACCTTAACCCTAACCCTAACACTTACCCTAACCCTAACCTTAACCCTAACCCTAAGCATAACCCTAACACTAACACTTACCCTTAACCTAACCCTAACCCTAACCCGAACACTAACCCTTATCCTAACCCTAACCCTAACCCTAAGTCTAACCCTAACCCTTAACCTAACCCTAACACTAACCCTAAACGTAACCCTAACCCGAAACCTAACCGTAACCCCTCACCCTATACGTAACCCTAACCCTAACCCTAACCCTTACTCTAACCCTAACCCTAACCCTAATACTTACCCTTACCCTAGCCCTAACCCTAATCCTTACCCTAACCCTAACCCTAACCCTAACCCTAAACCTAACCCTAACCCTAACCCTAACCCTTACTCTAACCCTAACCCTAACCCGAACCTTTACCCTTACCCTAACACTAACCCTAAACCTAAACCTAACTCTAACCCTAACCATTACCCTAACCCTAACCCTAACCCTAAACCTAACCCTAAATCTAACCCTAACCTTAACCCTTACCTAACCCTTACTCTAACCTCTAACTCAACCCCTAAACCAAACCCTAATCATTACCCTTATCCTAAACTTAACCCTAACACTAACACTTACCCTTACCCTAAACCCTACCCTAACCATAACCCTAACCTTTACCCTTAACCTAACCCTAACCATAACCCTAACCTTAACACTAATCCTAACCCTTGCCCTTACCCTAACCCTAACCCTAACCCTAACCCATACCCTTACTCTAACCCTAACCCTAACACTTACCCTTACCCGAACCCTAACCCCTAACCTTAACCCTAACCCTAACCCTTACCCTCATACTTACTCTAACCCTAACCCTAACCCTTAACTTACCCTAACCCTAACCCTAAACCTAACCCTTACCCTAACCCTAACCCTAACCCTAAGCCTAACACTAACCCTAACACTTACCCTAACCCTAACCCTAACCCTAACCCTAACGCTACCCTAAACCGAACCCTAACCCTAACCCTAACCCTTATCCTAACTCTAACCCTAACCCTAACCCTAACACATACTCTTACCCAACCCCTAACACTAACTCTTACCGTAACCGTAAACCTAACCCTAACCCTAACACTAACCCTAACCCTAACCCTTACACTAAACCTAACTCTAACCCTAAACCTTGCCCTTACCCTAACCCTAACCTTAACCCTAACTCTAACCCAACCCTAACTCTCACCCTTCCCCTAACGCTAACCTTAAACCTAACCCTAAACATAACCCCTAACCCTAACCGTAACCCTAACCCTAACCCTATCCCTTACCCTACCCCTAACCCTAACACTAATCCTTACCCTAACATTAACCCTAAACCTTACCCTTTCCCTAACCCGAACCCTAACCCTAACCTAACCCTAACCCTAACCCTAACCCTAACACTAACCCTAGCCTAACCCTAACACTAACACTTACCCTTACCCTGACCCTAACCCTAACCCTAACCCTAGCCCTTAACCTAACCCTAACCCTAACTCTAACCCTAACCCTAACCCTAACCCTAACCCTAACCCTAACACTTACCCTAAACCTAATCCTAACCCTAACCCTTACCCTCACCCTAACCCTAACGCTAACCTTAACCCCAACCCTAAACCTAAACCTAGCCCTAACCCTAACCCTAAACCTTACCCTAACCCTAACCCTAACCCTAACCCTAACACTAACACTAACACTTACCCTTAACCTAACCCTAACCCTAAAACTCAACCTTATCCTAACCCTAACCCTAACCCGAACTCTAACCCTAACCCTTAACCTAACCCTAAGACTAACCCTAACCCCTAACCCTTACTCTAACCCTAACCCTAACCCCTAACCCCTAACCCTAACCGCTAACCCTAACCCTAACCCTAACCCCTAACCGCTAACCCTAACCCTAACCCCTACCCTAACCCTAACCCTAATCCTAATACATTCTAACCCTAACCCTAACCCTAACATTAACCCTTACCTGTACCCTAACCCTAAACCTAACCCTAACCCTAACCCTAACACTTACCCTTACCCTAACCCTAACCCTAACCCATACCCTAACCCTAACCCTAACCCTAAGCCTAACACTAACCCTAACACTTACCCTAACCCTAACCCTAACCCTAACGCTACCCTAAACTTAACCCTAACCCTAACCCTTATCCTAACTCTAACCCTAACCCTAACCCTAACACATACTCTTACCCAACCCCTAACCCTAACTCTTACCGTAACCCTAAACCTAACCCTAACCCTAACACTAACCCTAACCCTAACTCTTACACTAACCCTAACTCTAACCCTAAACCTTGCCCTTACCCTAACCCTAACCTTAACCCTAACCCAACCCTAACTCTCACCCTTTCCCTAACCCTAACCCTAAACCTAACAAGAACCCTAATCCTATCTCTAACCCTAACTCTTATCCTTAGCCTAACCCTAACCTTAAACCTAACCCTAACCCTAACCCCTAGCCCTAAACGTAACCCTAACCCTAACCATAACCCTTACCCTACCCCTAACCCTAACACTAATCCTTACCCTAACCCTTACCCTAAACCTTACCCTTTCCCTAACCCGAACCCTAACCCTAACCTAACCCTAACCCTAACCCTAACCCTTACCCTAACCCTTACCCTAAACCTTACCCTTTCCCTAATCCGAACCCTAACCCTAACCTAACCCTAACCCTAACCCTAACCCTAACACTAACCCTAGCCTAACCCTAACGCTAAAACTTACCCTTACCCTGACCCTAACCCTAACCCTAACCCTTAACCTAACCCTAACCCTAACTCTAACCCTAACACATACCCTTACTCTAACCCTAACTCTAGCCCTAACCGTAACCCTAAATCCAACAATAAACCAACCCTATCCCTAACCGTCACCCTTATCGTAACCCTAACCTTAACCCCAACACTAAACCTAACCCTAACCCTAAACCTTACGCTAAACCTAACCCTAATCCTGCCCCTAAACCATACCCTTACCCTAACCCTAAACCTAACCCTAATCCTTACACTAACCCTGACCCTAACCCTAATCCTTACCCTTTCCCTACTCAGAACCCTAACCCTAAACCTAACCCTTACCCTTACCCTCACCCTAAGCCTAAACCTAAACTTAACCCTAACCCTAACCCTAACCTTACCCCTAACCCTAACCCTAACCCTAATCCTTACCCTTACCCTAGCACTAACCCTAAACCTAAACCTAACCCTCACCCCAATCCTAACACCTTACCATATCACTAACCCGAACCCCTACCCTTACCCTAACCCTAACCCTAACCCTAACATTAAGCCTTACCCGTACCCTAACCCTAAACCTAACCCTAACCCTAACCCTAGCCCTTACCCTTAACCTAACCCTAATCCTAACCCTAAACCTAAACCTAAAACTTACACTTACCCTAAACCTAACCTAACCCTTACACTGAACCTAACCCTAACCCTAACCCTTACCCTAACGCTAACCCTAACACTAACCCTACCACATACCCTTAACTTAAACCTAACCCTAACCCTAACCCTAACCGTAACCCTAAACCTAACCCTAACCTTAACCCTAACCCTTTCACTTACCCTAACCCTAACCTTAACCCTAAACCTAACCCTATCCCTAACCCTAACCCTAACACTAAACCTAACCTTAACCCTAACCCTAATCCTAACACCTCACCGTATCCCTAACCCGAACCCCTACCCTTACCCTAACCCTAACCCTAACCCTAACCCTAACACTTACCCTAACCCTAACCCTAACACTTACCCTTACCCTAACCCTAACCCTAACCCTAACCCTTATCCTAACCCTAACCCTAACTCTAACCCTAACACATACCCTTACCCTAACCCTAACCCTAACCCTAAACCTTACCCTAAACCTAACCTTAACCCCAACACTAAACCTAACCCTAACCCTAACCCTTACGCTAACCGTAACCCTAATCCTGACCCTATACCTTACCCGTACCCTAAACCTAACCCTAACCCTAATCCTTACCCTAACCCTGACCCTAACCCTAACCCTTACCCTTTCCCTATCCAGAACCCTAACCCTAAACCTAACCCTTACCCTTACCCTCACCCTAAGCCTAAACCTAACCTTAACCCTAACCCTAACCCTAACCTTACCCCTAACCCTAACCCTAACCCTAACCCTTACCCTTACCCTAGCCTTAACCCTGAACATAACCCTAAACCTAACCCTAATCCTAACACCTAACCCTATCCCTAACCCGAACCACTACCCTTTCCCTAACCCTAACCCTAACCCTAACACTTACCCAAAACCTAATCCTAACCCTTAACCTCACCCTAACCCTAACGCTAACCTTAACCCCAACCCTAAACGTAAACCTAACCCTAACCCTAACTCTAACCCTTACCCTAACCCTAACCCTAACACTAACCCTAACACTAACACTTACCCTTAACCTAACTCTAACCCTAACCCTAACAATAACCCTTTTCCTAACCCTAACCCTAACCCTAACTCTAACCCTAACCCTTAACCTAACCCTTACACTAACCCTAACCCCTAACCCTTACTCTAAACCTAACCCTAACCGTAACCCCTAACCCTAACCCTAACCCTAACCCTAACCCTAACCGCTAACCCTAACCCTAACCCTAACCCTAACACTAACCCCTACCCTAACCCTAACCCTAATCCTAATCCTTACTCTAACCCTAACCCTATCCCTAACATTAACCCTTACCCGTACCCTAACCCTAAACCTAACCCTAACCCTAACCCTTACCCTTACCCTAACCCTAACCCTAACCCTAACCCTAACCCTAAACCTAATCCTTACCCTAACCCTTACCCTAACCCTAACCCTTACCCTTTCCCTACCCAGAACCCTAACCCTAACCCTAACCCTTACCCTTACCCTCACCCTAACCCTAAACCTAACCTTACCCCTAACCCTAACCCTAACCTTACCCCTAACCATAACCCTAACCCTAACCCTTACCCTTACCCTAGCCCTAACCCTAAACCTAACCCTAAACCTAACCCTAATCCTAACACCTAACCCTATCCCTAACCCGAACCCCTACCCTTTCCCTAACCCTAACCCTAACCCTAACACTTACCCAAAACCTAATCCTAACCCTAACCCTTAACCTCACCCTAACCCTAACGCTAACCTTAACCCCAACCCTATACCTAAACCTAGCCCTAACCCTAAATCTAACCCTTACCCTAACCCTAACCCTAACACTAACCCTAACACTAACACTTACCCTTAACCTAACACTAACCCTAACCCTAACAATAACCCTTTTCCTAACCCTAACCCTAACCCTAACTCTAACCCTAACCCTTAACCTAACCCTTACACTAACCCTAACCCCTAACCCTTACTCTAACCCTAACGCTAACCGTAACCCCTAACCCTAACCCTAACCCTAACCGCTAACCCTAACCCTAACCCTAACCCTAACACTAACCCCTACGCTAACCCTAACCCTAATCCTAATCCTTACTCTAACCCTAACCCTAACCCTAATGTTAACCCTTACCCGTACCCTAACCCTAAACCTAACCCTAACCCTAACCCTTACCCTTACCCTAACCCTTATTCTAACCCTAAACCTAAACCTAAAACTTACACTTACCCTAAACATAACCTAACCCTTACACGAAATCTAACCCTAACCCTAACCCGTACCCTTACCTTAAACCTAACCCTAACCGTTACCCTTACCATAACGCTAACCCTAACCCTAACCCTAACACATACCCTTAACCTAAACCTAACCCTAACCCTAACCATAACCCTAAACCTAACCCTAACCTTAACCCTAACCCTAACACTTACCCTAACCCTAACATTAACCCTAACCCTTACCCTATCCCTAAGCCTAACCCTAACACTAAACCTAACCCTAACCCTAACGCTTACCCTTACCCTAACCCTAACCCTAACCCTAACGCTTACCCTTACCCTAACCCTAACCCTAACCCTTACCCTAAACCTAACCCTAACACTAACCCTAACACTTACCCTAACACTAACCCTAATCCTAACCCTAACGCTACCCTAACCCTAACCCTAACCCTAACCCTAAACCTTATCCTAACCCTAACCCTAACCCTAACCCTAACACATACCCTTATCCTAACCCTAACCCTAACCCTAACCCTAACCGTAACCCTAAACCTAACCTTATACCTAACCCTCACCCTAATCATAAATCTAACACTAAACGTAACCCTAAACCTAACCCTAACCCTAACCCTAACCCTAACCCAAACCCAAAACCTAAACCTAAACCTAACCCTAACCCTAACTCTTACCCTAACCCTAACCCTAACCTTAACCCTAACCCTAACCCAACCCTATCTCTTACACTTACCCTAACCCTAACCCTAAACCTTACCCGAAACCTAACCCTATCCCTAACCATAACTCTTATACTTACCCTAACCCTAACCCTAAACCTAACCCTAACCCTAATGCTAACCCTAACCTTAACCCTAAACCTTACCCTTACCCTAACCCTAACCCTAACCCTAACACTTACCCTTGCCCTAACACCTACTGTAACCCTAACCCTAACCCTAATCCTTACTCTTACCCTAACCCTAACCCTAACACTAACCCTTACCCGTACCCTAACCCTAAACCTAACACTAAACTTAACCATAACCCGTACACTTACACTAACCCTAATCCTAACCCTAACCCTAAGCCTAAAACTTACACTTACCCTAAACCTAACCCTAACCATTACACTAAACATAACCCTAACCCTAACCCTTACCCTTACCTTATCCCTAACCCTAACCCTTACCCTTACCCTAACGCTAACCCTAACCCTAACCCTAACCCTAACCCAACCCTAACTCTTACCCTTACCCTATCCCTAACCCTAAACCTTACCCGAAACCTAACCCTATCCCTAACCTTAACTCTTATCCTTACCCTAACCCTAACCCTAAACCTGACCCTAACCCTAACCTCTAACCCTATACGTAACCCTAACCCTAACCCTAAACCTTATCGTAACCCTAACCCTAACCCTAATCCTTACCCTAACCCTGGCCCTAACCCTAACCCTTAACCTAACCCTAACCCTAACCCTAAACCTTACCCTTACCCTAACCCTAAACCTAACTCTAACCCTAACCCTAACCCTAACCCTAACACTAAACTTTACCCTAAACTTAATCCTATCCCTTACCCTAACCCTAACTCTAACCTTAACCATAACCTTAACCCTAACCCTAACCCTAAACCTAACCCTAAACATAACTTAACCCTAACACTAACCGTAATCATAAAACCTAACCCTATCCCTAACCCGAACCCCTACCCTTCCCCTAACCCTAACCCTAACCCTAACCCTAACACTTACCCTAAACCTAATCCTAACCCTAACCCTTACCCTCACCCTAACCCAAACGCTAACCTTAACCCCAACCCTAAACCTAAACCTAGCCCTAAACCTAACTCTCACCCTTACCCTAACACTAACCCTAACCTTAACACTAACCCTAAACCTAACCCTAACACTAACACTTACCCTTAACCTAACTCTAACCCTAACCCGAACACTAACCCTTATCCTAACCCTAATCCTTACCCTAACCCTAGCCCTAACCCTAACCCTAACCCTAACCCTAACCCTAACCCTAGCCCTAACCCTAATCCTTGCCCTAACCCTAGCCCTAACCCTAACCCTTAACCTAAACCTAACCCTAAACTTAACCCTAACCCTTACCCTTACCCTAACCCTAAACCTAACTCTAACCCTAACCTTAACCCTAACCCTAAAGCTTACCCTAACTTTAAACCTAACACTTACCCTAACCCTAACCCTAACCTTAACCATAACCTTAACCCTAACCCTAACCCTAACCCTAACCCTAAACCTAACCGTAAACATAACCTTAACCTTAACCCTAACCCTATCCCTAACCCTAACCTTTACCCTTACCCTAAACCTTACCCTAAACCTAAACCTAACCCTAACCCTAACCCTAACCCTAACCCTAAACTTAACCCTAACCCTAATCCTAACTCTTGCCCTTACCCTAACCCTAATCCTAAACCTAACACTAACCCTAACCCTAACCCTAACCTTAACGCTAACCCTTACCCTTACCCTAAACCTAACCCTAAACCTAATCCTAACCCTAACCCTTACCCTTATCCTAACCCTAACCCTAACACTAACACTTACCCTTACCCTAACCCCTACACTAACCCTAACCCTAACCCTAACCCTTACCCTAAACCTAACCCTAACCCTTACCCTTACCCTAACCCTAACGTTAAACCTAACGCTAAACCTTAACCTTACCCTAAACCTAACCCTTACCACTAACCTTAACCGTAACCCTAACCCTAACCCTTACCCTAAACCTAACACTAACCCTAATCCTTACCCTAACCCTAACCCTAACCCTAACCTAACCCTAACCCTAAACTTATCCCTAACCTTACCCTTACCCTAACCCTAATCTTAATTCTAACCCTAACTCTAACCCTAACCCTAAAACTTACCCTAACCCTATACCTAACCCTTACACTAACCCTAACCTTAACCCTAAACTTAACCCGAACACTATCCCTGACCCGAACCTTTACCCTTAACCTAACCCTAAACCTAACCCTAACCCTAACCCTTACCCTAAACCTAACCCTAACCCTAACCCTAACCCTAACACTAAACCTAACCCTAACCCTAAACCTAACAATTACCCTTACCCTAACCCTAACCCTTAACCTAACCCTAACCCTAACCCTAACACTAACCCTAACACTTACCCTAAACCTAAACCTAACCCTAACCCTAATCCTTACCCTAACCCTAGCCCTAACCCTAACCCTTAACCTAAATCTAACCCTAAACTTAACCCTAACGCTTACCTTTACCCTAACCCTAAACCTAACTCTAACCCTAACCCCACCCTAACCCTAAATCTTACCCTAACCTTAATCCTAACCCTTACCCTAACCTTAACCTTAACCATAAACTTAACCCTAACCCTAACCCTAACCCTAAACCTAACCCTAAACATAACCTTACCTAACCCTAACCCTAATCCTAACACCTAACCCTATCCCTAAACCGAACCCCTACCCTTACCCTAACCCTAACCCTAACCCTAACCCTAACACTTACCCTAAACCTAATCCTAACCCTAACTCGTTTCCTCACCCTAACCCTAACGCTAACCCTAACCCCAACCCTAAACCTAAACCTAGCCCTAACCCTAACCCTAACCCTTACCCTAACCCTAACCCTAAACCTAACCCTAACACTAACACTTACCATTAACCTAACCCTAACCCTAACCCTAACACTAACCCTTATCCTAACCCTAACCCTAACCATAACTCTAACCCTAACCCTTAATCTAACCCTAACACTAACCCTAAACGTAACCCTAACCCTAACACTAAACCTAACCCCTAACCCTATATGTAAACCTAACCCTAACCCTAACCCTTACCCTAACCCTAACCCTAACCCTAATCCTTACCCTAACCCTAGCCCTAAACCTAATCCTTACCCAACCCTAGCCCTAACCCTAACCCTTAACGTAACCCTAACCCTAAACTGAATCCTAACCCTTACCCTTACCCCAACCCTAAACCTAACTCTAACCCTAAAATTAACCCTAACCCTAAACTTTACCCTAAACTTAATCCTAACCCTTACCCTAACCCTAACCCTAACCTTAAACATAACCCTAACCCTAACCCTAATCCTAACACTAAACCTAACCCTAAACATAACCTTAACCCTAACCCTAACCCTAACCCTAACATTTATCTTTACCCTAATCCTAACCCTAAACCTAACCCTCACCCTTACCCATAACCCTAACCGTAACCCCAACCGTAACCCTAACCCTTACCCTAAACCTAACCCTAAGCCTAATCCTTACCCTAACCCTAACCCTAACCTAACCCTAACCCTAAACTTACCCCTAACCCTTACCCTTACCTTAACCCTAAACCTAACTCTAACCGTAACCCTAACCCTAACCCTAAAAGTTACCCTAACCCTAACCCTAACATTTATCTTTACCCTAATCCTAACCCTAAACCTAGCCCTAACCCTAACCTTAACCCTTACCATAACGCTAACCCTAACCCTAACCCTAAACCTAAACCTAACCCTAACACTAACACTTACACTTAACCTAACCCTAACGCTAACCCGAACACTAACCCTTATCCTAACCCTAACCCTAACCCTAACTCTAACCCTAACACTTAACCTAACCCTAACACTAACCCTAAACGTAACCCTAACCATAACGCTAACCCTAATCCCTAACCCTATACGTAATCCTAACCCTAACCCTAACCCTTACTCTAACCCTAACGCTAACCCTAATCCTTACCCTAAACCTAGCCCTAACCCTAATCCTTACCCTAACCCTAGCCCTAACCCTAACCCTTAACCTAACCCTAACCCTAAACTTAACCCTAACCCTTACCCTTACCCTAACCCTAAACTTAACTCTAACCCTAACCTTAACCCTAACCCTAAACCTTACCCTAACTTTAACCCTAACACTTACCCTAAACCTAAGCCTAACCTTAACCATAACCTTAACCCTAACCATAACCCTAACCCTAACCCTAAACCTATCCCTAAACATAACCTTAACCTTAACCCTAACCCTAACCCTAACCCTAACATTTACCCTTACCCTAACCCTAACCCTAAACCTAACCCCAACCCCAACCCTAAACCTAACCCTAACCCTAACCCTAACCCTAACCTTAACCCTAACCCTAATCCTAACCCTTGCCCTTACCCTAACCCTAACCCTTAACCTAACACTAACCCTAACCCTAACAATAACCTTAACCCTAACCCTTACCCTTACCCTAACCCTAACCCTAAACCTAATCCTAAACCTAACCCTTACCCTTATCCTAACCCTAACCCTAACACTAACACTTACCCTTACCCTAACCCCTACACTAACCCTAACCCTAACCCTAACCCTTACCCTAAACCTAACCCTAACCCTTACCCTTACCCTAACCCTAACCCTAACCCTTACCCTAAACCTAACTCTAACCCTAATCCTTATCCTAACCCTAACCCTAACCCTAATCTAAACCTAACCCTAAACTTACCCCTAACCCTTGCCCTTACCCTAACCCTAAACCTAACTCTAACCCTAACTCTAACCCTAACCCTAAAACTTACCCTAACCCTATCCCTAACCCTAACCCTAACCCTAACCTTAACCCTAACCCTATCCCTGACCCGAAACTTTACCCTTAACCTAACCCTAAACCTAAACCTAACCCTAACCCTAACCGTAACACTTACCCTAACCCTAACCCTAATCCTAACCCTAAACCTTACCGTTTCCCTAACTCTAAACCTAACCCTAACCCTAACCTTAACAATAACACTTACCCTTAACCTAACCCTAACCCTAACACTAAACCTAACCCTAACCCTAACAATTACCCTTACCCTAACCCTAACACTTAACCTAACCCTAACCCTAACCCTAGCCCTAACCCTAACCCTAGCCCTAACCCTAACCCTTAACCTAAACCTAACCCTAAACTTAACCCTAACCCTTACCCTTATCCTAACCCTAAACCTAACTCTACCCTAACCCCACCCTAACCCTAAACCTTACCCTAACCTTAATCCTAACCCTTACCCTAACCCTAACCTTAACCATAACCTTAACCCTAACCCTAACCCTAACCCTAAACCTAACCCTAAACATAACCTTAACCCTAACCCTAACCCTAACACCTAACCCTATCCCTAAACCGAACCCCTACCCTTACCCTAACCCTAACCCTAACCATAACCCTAACACTTACCCTAAAACTAATCCTAACCCTAACTCTTACCCTCACCCTAACCCTAACGCTAACCTTAACCCCAACCCTAAACCTAAACCTAGACCTAACCCTAACCCTACCCTTACCCTAACCCTAACCCTAACCCTAACACTAACACTTACCCTTAACCTAAACCTAACGCTAACACTAACACTAACCCTTATCCTAACCCTAACCCTAACCCTAACCCCAACTCTAACCCTAACCCTTAATCTAACCCTAACACTAACCCTAAACGTAACCTTAACCCTAACACCTAACCCTATACGTAACCCTAACCATAACCCTAACCCTTACCCTAACCCTAATCCTTACCCTAACCCTAGCCCTAAACCTAATCCTTACCCTAACCCTAGCCCTAACCCTAACCCTTAACGTAACCCTAACCCTAAATTTAACCCTAAGCCTTACCCTTACCCTAACCCTAAACCTAACTCTAACCTTAAATTAACCCTAAACCTAAACCTTACCCTAACCTTAACCATAACCATAACCATAACCCTAACCCTAACCCTAACCCTAACCCTAAATCTAACCCTAAACATAACCTTAACCCTAACCCTAACCGTAACCCTAACCCTAACCTTCACCCTTACCCTAACCCTAACCCTAACCCTAACCTTAACCCTAACCCTAATCCTAACCCTTGCCCTTAACCTATCCCTAACCGTAAACCTAACACTAACCCTAATCCTAAGCCTAAACTTAAACCTAACCCTTATTCTTACCCTAAACCTAACCCTAAACCTAACCCTAACCCTAACCCTAAACCCTAACCCTAACCCTAACCCTAACCCTAACCCTTACCCTTATCCTAACCCTAACCCTAACACTAACACTTACCCTTACCCTAACCCCTACACTAACCCTAACCCTAACCCTTACCCTAAACCTAACCCTAACCCTTACCCTTACAATAACCGTAAATCTAAACCTAACCCTAAAACTAACCCTAACCCTTACCCTTACCCTAATCCTAACCCTAAACCTATCGCTAAACCTTGACCTTACCCTAAACTTAACCCTAACCCTTACCCTAAACCTAACCCTAACCCTAACCCTAACCCTTAATCCTAACCCTAATCCTAACACTTACCCGTACCCAAACGCTAACCCTAACCCTAACCCAACCCTACCTCTTACCCTTACCCTAACCATAACCCTAAACCTAACCTGAACCCTAACCCTATTCCTAACCCTAACATTTATCTTTACCCTAATCCTAACCCTAAACCTAAACCTAAACCTAACCCTTACCCCTAACCCTAACCGTAACCCTAACCGTAACCCTAACCCTTACCCTAAATATAACCCTAACCCTAATCCTTACCCTAACCCTAACCCTAACCCTAAATCTAACCCTAAACATAACCTTAACCCTAACCCTAACCGTAACCCTAACCCTAACCTTCACCCTTACCCTAACCCTAACCCTAACCCTAACCTTAACCCTAACCCTAATCCTAACCCTTGCCCTTAACCTAACCCTAACCGTAAACCTAACACTAACCCTAACCCTAAGCCTAAACTTAAACATAACCCTTATTCTTACCCTAACCCTAACCCTAAACCTAACCCTAACCCTAACCCTAAACCCTAACCCTAACCCTAACCCTAACCCTAACCCTTAACCTTATCCTAACCCTAACCCTAACACTAACACTTACCCTTACCCTAACCCCTACACTAACCCTAACCCTAACCCTTACCCTAAACCTAACCCTAACCCTTACCCTTACAATAACCGTAAATCTAAACCTAACCCTAAAACTAACCCTAACCCTTACCCTTACCCTAACCCTAACCCTAAACCTAACGCTAAACCTTGACCTTACCCTAAACTTAACCCTAACCCTTACCCTAAACCTAACCCTAACCCTAACCCTAACCCTTAATCCTAACCCTAATCCTAACACTTACCCGTACCCAAACGATAATCCTAACCCTAACCCTAACCCTAACCCAACCCTACCTCTTACCCTTACCCTAACCATAACCCTAAACCTAACCTGAACCCTAACCCTATTCCTAACCCTAACATTTATCTTTACCCTAATCCTAACCCTAAACGTAAACCTAAACCTAACCCTTACCCTAACCCTAACCTTAACCCTAACCGTAACCCTAACCCTTACCCTAAACATAATCCTAACCCTAATCCTTACCCTAACCCTAACCCTAACCTAACCCTAACCCTAAACTTACCCCTAACCCTTACCCTTACCCTAAGCCTAAACCTAACTCTAACCCTAACTCTAACCCTAACCCTAAAACTTACCCTAACCCTATCCCTAACCCTTACCATAACCCTAACCTTAACCCTAAACTTAACCCTAACCCTATCCCTGACCCGAACCTTTACCCTTAACCTAACCTTAACCCTAAACCTAACCATAACCCTAACCCTAACCGTAACCCTTACCCTAACCCTAATCCTAACCCTAAACCTTACCGTTTCCCTAACCCTAAACCTAACGCTAACCCTAACCTTAACCCTAACACTTACCCTTACCCTAACCCTAACTCTAACACTAACACTAAACCTAACCCTAAGCCTAACCCTAACAACTACTGTTACCCTAACCCTAACCGTTAACCTAATCCTAACCCTAACACTAACCCTAACACTTACCCTAACCCTAACCCTAACGCTACCCTAATCCTAACCCTAACCCTAACCCTAACCTTTATCCTAACCCTAACCCTAACCCTAACACATACCCTTACCCTAACCCTAACCCTAACCCTAACCGTAACCCTTAACCTAACAATAAACCTAACCCTAACCCTAAGCCTAACCCTAACCCTAACCGTAACCCTAAACCTAACCCTAACCCTAACCCTAAACCTAACCCTAACCCTAACACTTACCCTAAGCCAAACCATAATCCTAACACTTACACTAACCCTACCCCTAACCCTAACACTTAACCTAACCCTAAACCTTACCCTTACCCTAACCCTAAACCTAACTCTAACTCTAACACTAACCCAAACCCTAAACTTTATCATAACCCTAAACCTAACCCTAACTCTAACCTTAACCCTAACAGTAACCCCAACACATACCTAACACTAACCCTAACCCTAACCCTAACCCTAACCCTAACTCAAACCTAACCCAAACCCTAATCCAATCCCTAACCCTAAACCTAATCCTTACCCTAACCCTAACCCTAAACCTAACCCTTACCCTAAATCCTATCCTAACCCTAACACTAACCCTAATCCTTACTCTAACCCAAACCCTAACCCTAACACTAACCCTTACCCGTACCCTAACCCAAAACCTAACCCTAACCCTAACCCTAACCCGTACCCTAACCCGTACCCTTACACTAACCCTAATCTTAATCCTAACCCTAAACCTAAAACTTACACTTACCCTAAACCTAACCCTAACGCTTACACTAAACATAACCCTAACCCTAACCCTTACCCTTACCTTATCCCTAACCCTAACCCTTACCCATACCCTAAACCTAACTCTAACCCTAACTCTAACCCTAACCCTAACCCTAACCCTAACCCTTAACCTAACCCTAAACCTTACCCTTACCCTAACCCTAAACCTAACTCTAACTCTAACACTAACCCTAACCCTAAACCTTATCATAACCCTAAACCTAACCCTAACCCTAACCCTAACCCTAAGCCTAACCCTAACTCAAACCTAACCAGAACCCTAATCCAATCCCTAACCCTAAACCTAATCCTTACCCTAACCCTAGCCCTAAACCTAACCCTTACCCTAACCCCTATCCTAACCCTAACCCTAACCCTAATCCTTACTCTAACCCTAACCCTAACCCTAACACTAACCCTTACCCGTACCCTAACCCTAAACCTAACCCTAACACTAACCCTAACCCTAACCCGTACCCTTACACTAACCGTAATCTTAATCCTAACCCCAAACCTAAAACTTACACTTACCCTAAACCTAACCCTAACCTTACACTAAACATAACCCTAACCCTAACCCTTACCCTTACCTTATCCCTAACCCTAACTCTTACCCATACCCTAAGGCTAACCCTAACCCTAACCCTAACCCTAACCCAACCCTTACCCTTACCATTACACTAACCCTAACCCTAAACCTTACCCGAAACCTAACCCTATCCCTATCCTTAACTCTAACCCTTACCCTAAACCTAACCCTAAATCTGACCCTAACTCTAACCCCTAACCCTAAACTTAACCCTAACCCTAAACCGAACCCTATCCCTTACCCTTACCCTAACCCTAAACCTAACCCTAACCCTAACCCTAACCCTAACCCTAAACCTTACCCTAACCTTAACCTAACCCTTACCCTAACGCTAAACCTAATCTTAACCATAACCTTAACCCTAACCCTAACCCAAACCTTAACCTTTACCCTTACCCTAACCCTAAACCTAAACCTAACCCTAACCCTAAACCTAACCCTAACCCTAACGCTAACAATTACCCTAACCAAAACCCTAATCCTAACCCTAACCCTTGCCCTTACCCTAACCCTAACTCTAACCCTAAGTCTAACCCTAACCCTAACTTTAACCCTAACCCTTACCCTTACCCTTACCCTAACCCGAACCCTAACCCTAATCCTAACCCTAACCGTAACCCTAAACCTAACCTTAACCCTAACCCTAGCCTTAACCCAAACCCTAACCCTAAAGCTAACCCTAACCCTAACCCTAAACCTTGCCCGTCCCCTAACCCTTACGATAACCCTAACCCTAAACCGAACCCTAACCCTAACACTTACCCTAAAACTAACCCTAACACTAACCCTTACACTAACCCTAACCCTAACCCTAACCATTACCCTAACACTAACCCTAACCCTAAACCCTAACCTTAACCCTTAACCTATCCCTAACCCTAAACTTAACCCTTACCATTACCCTTACTCTAACCCTAAACCTAACTCTAACCCTAACACTAACCCTCACCTTAAACCTTACCGTAACTCTAACGTTAACCCGTACCCTAACCCTAACCATAACCCTAAACATAACCTTAACCCTAACCCTAATCCTAACCCTAAACTTTACCCTTACCCTAACCCTAACCCTAAACCTAACCCTAACCCTAAACCTAACCCTAACCCTTACCCTAAACCTAACCCTAACCATTACCCTTACCCTAACCCTAACCCTAATCCTAACGCTAAAGCTTACCCTAACCCTAAACCTAACCCAAACCCTTACCCTAAAATTAACCCTAACCCTAACCCTAACCCTTACCTTAATCCTACCCCTAACCCTAACTCTTACCGTACCCAAACGCTAACCCTAACCCTAACCCTCACCCTAACCCAAACCTAACTCTTACCCTTACCCTAACCCTAACCCTAAATCTAACCTGAACCCTAAACCTATCCCTAACCCTAACATTTATCTTTACCCTAATCCTAACACTAAACCTAACACTAACCCTTACCCCTAACCCTAACCCTAACCCCTAACCCTAACCTTAACCTAACCCTAACCCTAAACTTAACCCTAAACCTTACCCTTACCATAACCCTAAACCTAACTCTAACTCTAACAATAACCGTAACCCTAAACTTTACCATAACCCTAAACCTAACCCTAACCCTAACCCTACCAGTAACCCCAACACATACCTATCCCTAACCCTAACCCTAATCCTTACCCTAACGCTAACCCTAAACCTAAGCCTTACCCTAACCCTAAACCTAACCCTAACACTTACCCTAAACCAAACGCTAAACCTAACCCTAACCCTAACCCAAACCTAACCCGAACCCTAATCCTATCCCTAAACCTAACCCTAATCCTTACCCTAACCCTAACCCTAAACCTAAGCCTAACCCTAAAGCTAAATCTAACCCTAACCCTAAACCATACCTAACCCGAACCCTAATCCTATCCCTAACCCTAACCCTAATCCTTACCCTAACCCTAAACCTAAACCTAACCCTAACCCTAAACCTAAACCTAACCCTAAACCTAACCCTTAAACTTACCCTAACAATAACCGTATACCTAACCTTAATCCGTACACTTACCCTCACAATAACCCTAACATTAACCCTAACCCTAACCCTAACCTTAACCCTAACCCTTATCCTTACCCTAACCATAACCCTAACCCTAACCCTAAACCTAACCATAATTCTAACCATTACCCTAACCCTAACCCTAACTCTAACCCTAACCATTACCCTAAACCTAACCTTAACCCTAACCCTAACCCTAACCCTTACCCTAACCCTATCCCTAACATTAACCCTAACCCTAAGCCAACCCTAAATCTAACCCTTACCCAAACCCTAACCCTAAACCTAACCCTAACGCTAACACTTACCCTTACGCTAACCCTAACCCTAACCCTTATCCTAACCCTAACCGTAACCCTAACACTTACCCTAAACCAAACCCTAACCCTAACCCTTACACTAACCCAAAACCTAACCCTAACGCTTACCCTAACCCTATCCATAACCCTAACTCTAACCCTAACCCCGAACCTTAACCCTTAACCTAACACTAACCCTAAACTTAACCCTAACCCTAACCCTTACCCTAACCCTTACCCTTACACTAACCCTAACCCTAACCCTTACCCTAAAACTAACCCTGACCATAACCTTAACCCTAACCCTACCTTAACCCTAACCATAATCCCTACCCTTACCCAAATGCTAACCCTAACCCTAACCCTAACCCTAACCCTAACCCTAACACATACCCTTATCCTAAACCTACCCTAACCCTTACCGTAACCCTAAACCTAACCCTAACCCTAACACTAACACTTACCCTAACCCTAAGCCTTACCCTATGCCTAACCCTAACCCTTACCCTTACCCTAACCCTAACCCTAACTATACCCCAACCCTAAAACTAAAACTAACCCTAACGCTAATCCTTACCCTTACCCTAACCCTAACCCTAAACCTAACCCTAACCCTTACCCTAACCCTTACCCTAACCCTAACCCTAATCCTAACCCTAACCCTTATACTTACCCTAAACCTAACCCTAAACCTAACCCTAAACCTAAGCTTAACCCTAAACCTTACCCTTACCCTAAACCTAACCGTAACCCTAAACCTAAACCCAACCCTAAACATAACCCTTAACCTTACCCTAACTCTAACCATATACCTAACCCTAATCCGTACACTTACCCTCACCCTAACCCTAACATTAACCCTAACACTAACCCTAACCCTACCCTTAACCCTAACCCTTATCCTTACCCTAACCATAACCCTAAACCTAACCCTAAACCTAACCCTAACCTGAAAACTAACCCTTACCCTAACGCTAATCTAAACCTAACCGTAACACTTACCCTTACCCTAACCCTAACCATAACCCTAAACTTAACACTAACCCTTACCCTTACCCTTACCCTAACCCTAAACCTAACTCTAACCTTAAGCATTACCCTAACCCTAAGCTTAACCCTAACCCTAACCCTTACCCTTATCCTAACCCTAACCCTAGCCTTAACGCTAACCCTAACCCAACCCTAACTCTTCCCCTTACACTAACGCTAACCCTAAACCTAACCGAACCCTAATCCTATCCCTAACCCTATTTCTTATCCTTACCCTAACCCTAACCTTAAACCTGACCCTAACCTTAACCCCTAACCCTAACCGTAACCCTAAACCTAACCGTAACCCTTACCCTAACCCTAACCCTAACACGAATCCTTACCCTAAGACTAACCCTAAACCTTACCCTTTCCCTAACCCTAACCCTAACCTAAACCTAACCCTAACCCTAACCCAAACCCTATCCCTAACACTAACCCTAGCCTAACCTTAACGCTAACACTTACCCTTACCCTAACCCTAACCTAACCCATATCCTAACCCTAACCCTAACCCTAACCCTAACACATACCCTTACCCTAACCCTAACTCTAACCCTAACCGTAACCCTAAACCTAACAAAACCAAGCCTAACCCTAACCGTAACCCTTACCCTAAACCTAACCTTAACCCCAACACTAAACCTAAACCTAACCCTAACCCTTACGCTAACCCTAATCGTAATCCTGACCCTAAAACTTACCCTTACCCTTACCCTAACCCTAACCCTAACCCTGAACCTAACCCTAACCCTAACCTTAACCCTAACCCTTACCCTTACCCTAACCCTAAACCTAACCCTAAACCTAAACCTAACCCTAACCTTAACCCTAACTCTTATCCTTACCATAACCCTAACCCTAAACCTAACCCTAACCCTTACCCTCACCCTAACCCTAAACTTAAACCTAACCCTAACCCTAACCCTAACCTTAAACCTAAACCTTACCCTTACCTTAACCCTAATCCTAACCCTAACCCTAAACCTAACCCTTACCCTTACCCTTACCATAACCTTAAACCTACCCCTAACCTTAACCCTAACCTTAACCCTAACCCTTACCCTACCCTAACCCTAACCCTATCACTAAACCTAACCCTAACCCTAACCCTAACCCTTACCCTTACCCTAACCCTAACCCTAACCCTTACCCTAACCCTAACCCTAACCCTAAGCCTAACACTAACCCTAACACTTACCCTAACCCTAACCCTAACCCTAACCCTAACACTACCCTAAACCTAACCCTAACCCTAACCCTCACCCTTATCCTAACTCTAACCCTAACCCTAAGCCTAACACATACTCTTACCCAACCCCTAACCCTAACTCTTACCGTAACCCTAAACCTAACCCTAACCCTAACACTAACCCTAACCCTAACCCTTACACTAAACCTAACTCTAACCCTAAACCTTGCCCTTACCCTAACTCTAACCTTAACCCTAACCCTAACCCAACCCTAACTCTCACCCTTCCCCTAACCCTAACCCTAAACCTAACAATAACCCTAATCCTATCCCTAACCCTAACTCTTATCCTTAGCCTAACCCTAACGTTAAACCTAACCCTAACCATAAACCCTAACCCTATCCGTAACCCTAACCCTAACCCTAACCCTTACCCTACCCCTAACCCTAACACTAATCCTTACCCTAACACTAACCCTAAACCTTACCCTTTCCCTAACCCGAACCCTAACCCTAACCTAACCCTAACCCTAACCCTAACCCTAACCCTAACCCTAACACATACCCTTACTCTAACCATAACTCTAACCCTAACCGTAACCCTAAACCTAACAGTAAACCAACCCTATCCCTCACCGTCACCCTTATCCTAACCCTAACCTTAACCCCAACTCTAAAACTAACCCTTACCCTAACCCTTACGCTAAACCTAACCCTAATCCTGACCCTAAACCATACCTTCACTCTAACCCTAACCCTAACCCTAAGCCTAATCCTTACCCTAACCCTGACCCTAACCCTAACCCTTACCCTTTCCCTACCCAGAACCCTAACCCTAAACCTAACCCTTACCCTTACCCTCACCCTAAGCCTAAACCTAAACTTAACCCTAACCCTAACCCTAACCCTTACCCTTACCCTAACCCTAACCCTAACCCTAACCCTTATCCTAACCCTAACCCTAACCCTAACCATAACACACACCCTTACCCTAACCCTAACCCTAACCCTTACCCTAACCCTAACCTCAACCCCAACACTAAACCTAACCCTAATCCTAACCCTTACGCTAACCCTAACCCTAATCCTGACCCTAAACCTTACCCTTTCCCTGACCCTAACCCTAACCCTAATCCTTGCCCTAACCCTGATCCTAACCCTAACCCTTACCCTTTCCCAACCCAGAACACTAACCCTAAACCTAACCCTTACCCTTACCCTCAACCTAAGCCTAAACCTAACCTTAACCCTAACCCTAACCCTAACCTTACCCCTAACCCTAACCCTAACCCTAACCCTTACCCTTACCCTAGCCCTAACCCTAAACCTAACCCTAAACCTAACCCTAATCCTAACACCTAACCCTATCCCGAACCCCTACCCTTTCCCTAACCCTAACCCTAACCCTAACACTTACCCCAAACCTAATCCTAACCCTAACCCTTAACCTCACCCTAACCCTAACGCGAACCTTAACCCCAACCCTAAACCTAAACCTATCCCTAACCCTAACCCTAACCCTTACCCTAACCCTAACCCTAACACTAACACTAACACTTATCCTTAACCTAACTCTAACCCTAACCCTAACAATAACCCTTTTCCTAATCCTAACCCTAACCCTAACTCTAACCGTAACCCTTAACCTAACCCTAACACTAAACCTAACCTCTAACCCTTACTCTAACCCTAACCCTAACCGTAACCCCTAACCCTAACCCTAACCCTAACCCTAACCGCTAACCCTAACCCTAACCCTAACCCCTACCCTAACCCTAACCCTAATCCTAATCCTTACTCTAACCCTAACCCTAACCCTAACATTAACCCTTACCCGTACCCTAACGCTAAACCTAACCCTAACCCTAACCCTTACCCGTACCCTAACGCTAAACCTAACCCTAACCCTAACCCTTAACCTTACCCTAACCCTAATTCTAACCCTAAACCTAAACCTAAAACTTACACTTACCATAAACATAACATAACCCTTACACTAAACGTAACCCTAACCCTAACCCTTACCCTTACCTTAAACCTAAACGTAACCGTTACCCTTAACCTAACGCTAACCCTAACCCTAACCCTAACACATACCCTTAACCTAAACCTAACCCTAACACTAACAGTAACCCTAAACCTAACCCTAACCTTAACCCTAACCCTAACACTTACCCTAACCCTAACCTTAACCCTAACCCTAAACATAACCCTAACACTAACACTTACCCTTAACCTAACCCTAACCCTAACCCGAACACTAACCCTTATCCTAACCCTAACCCTAACCCTAAGTCTAACCCTAACCCTTAACCTAACCCTAACACTAACCCTAAACGTAACCCTAACCCTAACCCTAACCCTAACCCCTCACCCTATATGTAACCCTAACCCTAACCCTAACCCTTATTCTAACCCTAACCCTAACCCTAACCCTAATCCTTACCCTAACCCTAATCCTTACCCTAATCCTTACCCTAACCCTAACCCTAACCCTAACCCTAAACCTAAACCTAACCCTAACCCTAAACCTAACCCTTACCCTAACCCAAACCCTAACCTTAAACATAACCTTATCCCTAACCCTAACCCTAACCCGAACCTTTACCCTTACCCTAACACTAACCCTAAACCTAACCCTAACTCTAACCCTAACCATTACCCTAACCCTAACCATAACCCTAAACCTAACCCTAAACCTAACCCTAACCTTAACCCTTACCCTAACCCTAACTCTAACCTCTAACTCTACCCCTAAACCAAACCCTAATCATTACCCTTATCCTAAACTTAACCCTAACACTAACACTTACCCTTACCCTAAACCCTACCCTAACCGTAACCCTAACCTTTACCCTTAACCTAACCCTAACCATAACCCTAACCTTAACACTAATCCTAACCCTTGCCCTTACCCTAACACTAACCGTAACCCTAACCCATACCCTTACTCTAACCCTAACCCTAACACTTACCTTACCCGAACCCTAACCCCTAACCTTAACCCTAACCCTAACCCTTACCCTCATACTTACTCTAACCCTAACACTAACCCTAACCCTTAACTTACCCTAACCCTAACCCTAACCCTAACCCTTACCCTAACCCTAACCTAACCCTAAGCCTAACACTAACCCTAACACTTACCCTAACCCTAACCCTAACCCTAACCCTAACGCTACCCTAAACCGAACCCTAACCCTAACCCTAACCCTTATCCTAACTCTAACCCTAACCCTAACCCTAACACATACTCTTACCCATCCCCTAACACTAACTATTACCGTAACCGTAAACCTAACCCTAACCCTAACACTAACCCTAACCCTAACCCTTACACTAAACCTAACTCTAACCCTAAACCTTGCCCTTACCCTAACCCTAACCTTAACCCTAACTCTAACCCAACCCTAACTCTCACCCTTCCCCTAACCCTAACCTTAAACCTAACCCTAACCATAACCCCTAACCCTAACCGTAACCCTAACCCTAACCCTAACCCTTACCCTACCCCTAACCCTAACACTAATCCTTACCCTAACATTAACCCTAAACCTTACCCGTTCCTTAACCCGAACCCTAACCCTA
>JANJXV010000168.1:1270703-1288203 GCA_024803745.1 Megascapheus bottae | reverse complement strand
ACTAACCCTAGCCTAACCCTAACGCTAACACTTACCCTTACCCTGACCCTAACCCTAACCCTAACCCTTAACCTAACCCTAACCCTAACTCTAACCCTAACACATACCCTTACTCTAACCCTAACCGTAACCCTAAATCTAACAATAAACCAACCCTATCCCTAACCGTCACCATTATCGTAACCCTAACCTTAACCCCAACACTAAACCTAACCCCAACCTTAAACCTTACGCTAAACCTAACCCTAATCCTGCCCCTAAACCTTACCCTTACCCTAAACCTAACCCTAATCCTTACCCTAACCCTGATCCTTACCCTAACCCTAACCCTAACCCTAACCCTAACACTTACCTAACCCTAACCCTAACACTTACCCTAACCCTAACCCTAACCCTAACTCTAACCCTTATCCTAACCCTAACCCTAACTCTAACACTAACACATACCCTTACCCTAATCCTAACCCTAACCCTAACCCTTACCCTAACCCTAACCTTAACCCCACCTTTAAACCTAACCCTAACCCTAACCCTTACGCTAACCCTAACCCTAATCCTGACCCTAAACCTTACCCTTACCCTAAACCTAACCCCAACCCTAAACCTTACCCTAACCCTGACCCTAACCCTAACCCTTACCCTTTCCCTACCCAGAATCCTAACCCTAAACCTAACCCTTACCCTTACCCTCACCCTAAGCCTAAACCTAAACTTAACCCTAACCCTAACCCTAACCTTACCCCTAACCCTAACCCTAACCCTAATCCTTACCCTTACCCTAGCCCTAACCCTAAACCTAACCGTAACCCTAACCCTAATCCTAACACCTTACCGTATCACTAACCCGAACCCCTACCCTTACCCTAACCCTAACCCTAACCCTAACATTAAGCCTTACCCGTACCCTAACCCTCAACCTAACCCTAACCCTAACCCTAACCCTTACCCTTACCCTAACCCTAATCCTAACCCTAAACCTAAACCTAAAACTTACACTTACCCTAAACCTAACCTAACCCTTACACTAAACCTAACCCTAACCCTAACCCTTACCCTAACGCTAACCCTAACCCTAACCCTAAGACATACCCTTAACCTAGACCTAACCCTAACCCTAACCGTAACCCTAAAACTAACCCTAAACTTAACCCTAACCCTTTCACTTACCCTAACCCTAACCTTAACCCTAAACCTTACCCTATCCCTAACCCTAACCCTAACACTAAACCTAACCTTAACCCTAACCCTAATCCTAACACCTCACCGTATCCCTAACCCAACCCCTACCCTTACCCTAACCCTAACCCTAACCCTAACACTTACCTAACCCTAACCCTAACACTTACCCTAACCCTAACCCTAACCCTAACTCTAACCCTTATCCTAACCCTAACCCTAACTCTAACACTAACACATACCCTTACCCTAATCCTAACCCTAACCCTAACCCTTACCCTAACCCTAACCTTAACCCCAACTTTAAATCTAACCCTAACCCTAACCCTTACGCTAACCCTAACCCTAATCCTGACCCTAAACCTTACCCTTACCCTAAACCTAACCCTAACCCTAATCCTTACCCTAACCCTGACCCTAACCCTAACCCTTACCCTTTCCCTACCCAGAACCCTAACCCTAAACCTAACCCTTACCCTTACCCTCACCCTAAACCTAAACCTAACCTTAACCCTAACCCTAACCCTAACCTTACCCCTAACCCTAACCCTAACCCTAACCCTTACCCTTACCCTAGACCTAACCCTAAACCTAACCCTAAACCTAACCCTAATCCTAACACCTAACCCTATCCCTAACCCGAACCCCCACCCTTTCCCTAACCCTAACCCTAACCCTAACACTTACCCAAAACCTAATCCTAACCTTAACCCTAAACCTCACCCAAACCCTAACGCTAACCTTAACCCCAAACCTAAACCTAAACCTAGCCCTAACCCTAACTCTAACCCTTACTCTAACCCTAACCCTAACACTAACCCTAACACTAACACTTACCCTTAACCTAACTCTAACCCTAACCCTAGCAATAACCATTTTCCTAACCCTAACCCTAACCCTAACTCTAACCCTAACCCTTAACCTAACCCTTACACTAACCCTAACCGCTAACCCTTACTCTAACCCTAACCCTAACCGTAACCCCTAACCCTAACCCTAACCCTAACCGCTAACCCTAACCCATACCCTAACCCTAACCCTAACCCTAAGCCTAACACTAACCCTAACACTTACCCTAACCCTAACCCTAACGCTACCCTAAACTTAACCCTAACCCTAACCCTTATCGTAACTCTAACCATAACCCTAACCCTAACACATACTCTTACCCAACCCCTAACCCTAACTCTTACCGTAACCCTAAACCTAACCCTAACCCTAACACTAACCCTAACCCTAACTCTTACACTAACCCTAACTCTAACCCTAAACCTTGCCCTTACCCTAACCCTAACCTTAACCCTAACCCTAACCCAACCCTAACTCTCACCCTTTCCCTAACCCTAACCCTAAACCTAACAAGAACCCTAATCCTATCTCTAACCCTAACTCTTATCCTTAGCCTAATCCTAACCTTAAACCTAACCCTAACCCTAACCCCTAGCCCTAACCGTAACCCTAACCCTAACCATAACCCTTACCCTACCCCTAACCCTAACACTAATCCATACCCTAACCCTTACCCTAAACCTTACCCTTTCCCTAACCCGAACCCTAACCCTAACCTAACCCTAACCCTAACCCTAACCCTTACCCTAACCCTTACCCTAAACCTTACCCTTTCCCTAACCCGAACCCTAACCCTAACCTAACCCTAACCCTAACCCTCTCTAACCCTAGCCTAACCCTAACGCTAACACTTACCCTTACCCTGACCCTAACCCTAACCCTAAACCTTAACCTAAACCTAACACTAACTCTAACCCTAACACATAACCTTACTCTAACCCTAACTCTAACCCTAACAGTAACCCTAAATCTAACAATAATCCAACCCTATCCCTAACCGTCACCCTTATCGTGACCCTAACCTTAACCCCAACACTAAACCTAACCCTAACCCTAAACCTTACGCTAAACCTAACCCTAATCCTGCCCCTAAACCATACCCTTACCCTAACCCTAACCCTAACCCTAACCCTAAACCTTACACTAACCCTAACCCTAAACCTAACCCTTACCCTTTCCCTACCCAGAACCCTAACCCTAAACCTAACACTTACCCTTACCCTCACCCTAAGCCTAAACCTAAACTTAACCCTAACCCTAACCCTAACCTTAACCCTAACCCTAACCCTAACCCTAATTCTTACCCTTACCCTAGCCCTAACCCTAAACCTAACCCTAACCCTAACCCTAATCCTAACACCTTACCGTATCACTAACCCGAACCCCTACCCTTACCCTAACCCTAACCCTAACCCTAACATTAAGCCTTACCTGTACCCTAACCCTAAACCTAACCCTAACCCTAACCCTTACCCTTACCCTAACCCTAATCCTAACCCTAAACCTAAACCTAAAACTTACACTTACCCTAAACCTAACCTAACCCTTACACTAAACCTAACCCTAACCCTAACCCTTACCCTAACGCTAACCCTAACCCTAACCCTAAGACATACCCATAACCTAGACCTAACCCTAACCCTAACCCTAACAATAACCCTTTTCCTAACCCTAACCCTAACCCTAACTCTAACCCTAACCCTTAACCTAACCCTTACACTAACCCTAACCCTAACCCTTACTCTAACACTAACCCTAACCGTAACCCCTAACCCTAACCCTAACCCTAACCGCTAATCCTAACCCTAACCCTAACCCTAACACTAACCCCTACCCTAACCCTAACCCTAATCCTAATCCTTACTCTAACCCTAACCCTAACCCTAACATTAACCCTTACCCGTACCCTAACCCTAAACCTAACCCTAACCCTTACCCTTTCCCTACCCAGAACCCTAACCCTAAACCTAACCCTTACCCTTATCCTCACCCTAAGCCTAAACCTAACTTTAACCCTAACCCTAACCCTAACCTTACCCCTAACCATAACCCTAACCCTAACCCTTACTCTTACCCTAGCCCTAACCCTAAACCTAACCCTAAACCTAACCCTAATCCTAACACCTAACCCTATCCCTAACCCGAACCCCCACCCTTTCCCTAACCCTAACCCTAACCCTAACACTTACCCAAAACCTAATCCTAACCCTAACCCTTAACCTCACCCTAACCCTAACGCTAACCTTAACCCCAACCCTAAACCTAAACCTAGCCCTAACCCTAACTCTAACCCTTACCCTAACCCTAACCCTAACACTAACCCTAACACTAACACTTACCCTTAACCTAACTCTAACCCTAACCCTAACAATAACCCTTTTCCTAACCCTATCCCTAACCCTAACTCTAAACCTAACCCTTAACCTAACCCTTACACAAACCCTAACCCCTAACCCTTACTCTAACCCTAACCCTAACCGTAACCCCTAACCCTAACCCTAACCCTAACCGCTAACCCTAACCCTAACCCTAACCCTAACACTAACCCCTACGCTAACCCTAACCCTAATCTAAATCCTTACTCTAACCCTAACCCTAACCCTAACATTAACCCTTACCCGTACCCTAACCCTAAACCTAACCCTAACCCTAACCCTTACCCTTACCCTAACCCTTATTCTAACCCTAAACCTAAACCTAAAACTTACACTTACCCTAAACATAACCTAACCCTTACACGAAATCTAACCCTAACCCTAACCCTTACCCTTACCTTAAACCTAACCCTAACCGTTACCCTTACCCTAACGCTAACCCTAACCCTAACCCTAACACATACCCTTAACCTAAACCTAACCCTAACCCTAACCGTAACCCTAAACCTAACCCTAACCTTAACCCTAACCCTAACATTAAACCTAACCCTTACCCTATCCCTAAGCCTAACCCTAACACTAAACCTAACCCTAACCCTAACCCTAACGCTTACCCTTACCCTAACCCTAACCCTAACCCTAACCCTTACCCTAATCCTAACCCTAACACTAACCCTAACACTTACCCTAACCCTAACCCTAATCCTAACCCTAACGCTACCCTAAACCTAACCCTAACCCTTACCCTAAACCTTATCCTAACCCTAACCCTAACGCTAACACATACCCTTACCCTAACCCTAACCCTAACCCTAACCGTAACCCTAAACCTAACCCTATACCTAACCCTAAACCTAATCCTAAATCTAACACTAAACGTAACCCTAAACCTAACCCTAACCCTAACCCTAACCCTAACCCAAACCCTAAACCTAAACCTAAACCTAACCCTAACCCTAACTCTTACCGTAACCCTAACCCTAACCTTAACCCTAACCCTAACCCAACCCTATCTCTTACACTTACCCTAACCCTAACCCTAAACCTTACCCGAAACCTAACCCTATCCCTAACCCTAACTCTTATACTTACCCTAACCCTAACCCTAAACCTAACCCTAACCCTAATGATAACCCTAACCTTAACCCTAAACCTTACCCTTACCCTAACCCTAACCCTAACCCTAACAATTACCCTTGCCCTAACCCCTACCCTAAACCTAACCCTAACCCTAATCCTTACTCTAACCCTAACCCTAACACTAACACTAACCCTTACCCATACCCTAACCCTAAACCTAACCCTAACCTTAACCATAACTCTTACACTTACACTAACCCTAATCCTAACCCTAACCCTAAGCCTAAAACTTACACTTACCCTAAACCTAACCCTAACCATTACACTAAACATAACCCTAACCCTAACCCTTACCCTTACCTTATCCCTAACCCTAACCCTTACCCTTACCCTAACGCTAACCCTAACCCTAACCCTAACCCTAACCCAACCCTAACTCTTACCCTTACCCTATCCCTAACCCTAAACCTTACCCGAAACCTAACCCTATCCCTAACCTTAACTCTTATCCTTACCCTAACCCTAACCCTAAACCTGACCCTAACCCTAACCTCTAACCCTATACGTAACCCTAACCCTAACCCTAACCCTTACCGTAACCCTAACCCTAACCATAATCCTTACCCTAACCCTGGCCCTAACCCTAACCCTTAACCTAACCCTAACCCTAACCCTAAACCTTACCCTTACCCTAACCCTAAACCTAACTCTAACCCTAACCCTAACCCTAACCCTAAACCTTACCCTAACCTTAATCCTATCCCTTACCCTAACCCTAACCCTAACCTTAACCATAACCTTAACCCTAACCCTAACCCTAAACCTAAACCTAAACATAAACTTAACCCTAACACTAACCGTAATCCTAAAACCTAACCCTATCCCTAACCCGAAACCCTACCCTTCCCCTAACCCTAACCCTAACCCTAACCCTAACACATACCCTAAACCTAATCCTAACCCTAACCCTTACCCTCACCCTAACCCAAACGCTAACCTTAACCCCAACCCTAAACCTAAACCTAGCCCTAAACCTAACTCTCACCCTTACCCTAACCCTAACCTTAACCCTAACCCTAAACCTAACCCTAACACTAACACTTACCCTTAACCTAACCCTAACCCTGACCCGAACACTAACCCTTATCCTAACCCTAACCCTAACCCTAACCCCTAACCCTATACGTAACCCTAATCCTAACCCTAACCCTTACTCTAACCCTAACCCTAACCCTAATCCTTACCCTAACCCTAGCCCTAACCCTAATCCTTACCCTAACCCTAGCCCTAACCCTAACCCTTAACCTAAACCTAACCCTAATCTTAACCCTAACCCTTACCCTTACCCTAACCCTAAACCTAACTCTAACCCTAACCTTAACCCTAACCCTAAAACTTACCCTAACTTTAATCCTAACACTTACCCTAACCCTAACCCTAACCTTAACCATAACCTTAACCCTAACCATAACCCTAACCCTAAACCTAACCCTAAACATAACCTTAACCTTAACCCTAACCCTAACCCTAACCTTTACCCTTACCCTAACCCTAACCCTAAACCTAACCCTAACCCTAACCCTAACCCTAACCCTAAACTTAACCCTAACCCTAATCCTAACCCTTGCCCTTACCCTAACCCTAACCCTAAACCTAACACTAACCCTAACCCTAACCCTAACCTTAACGCTAACCCTTACCCTTACCCTAAACCTAACCCTAAACCTAATCCTAACCCTAACCCTTATCCTTATCCTAACCATAACCCTAACACTAACACTTACCCTTACCCTAACCCCTACACTAACCCTAACCCTAACCCTAACCCTTACCCTAAACCTAACCCTAACCCTTACCCTTACCCTAACCCTAACCTTAAACCTAACGCTAAACCTTAACCTTACCCTAAACCTAACCCTTACCCCTAACCCTAACCCTAACCCTAGCCCTAACCCTAACCCTTAACCTAAACCTAACCCTAAACTTAACCCTAACCCTTACCTTTACCCTAACCCTAAACCTAACGCTAACCCTAACCCCACCCTAACCCTAAATCTTACCCTAACCTTAATCCTAACCCTTACCTTAACCATAAACTTAACCCTAACGCTAACCCTAACCCTAAACCTAACCCTAAACATAACCTTACCTAACCCTAACCCTAATCCTAACACCTAACCCTATCCCTAAACCGAACCCCTACCCTTACCCTAACCCTAACCCTAACCCTAACCCTAACACTTACCCTAAACCTAATCCTAACCCTAACTCTTTTCCTCACCCTAACCCTAACGCTAACCCTAACCCCAACCCTAAACCTAAACCTAGCCCTAACCCTAACCCTAACCCTTACCCTAACCCTAACCCTAAACCTAACCCTAACACTAACACTTACCATTAACCTAACCCTAACCCTAACCCTAACACTAACCCTTATCCTAACCCTAACCCTAACCCTAACCATAACTCTAACCCTAACCCTTAATCTAACCCTAACACTAACCCTAAACGTAACCCTAACCCTAACACTAAACCTAACCCCTAACCCTATATGTAAACCTAACCCTAACCCTAACCCTTACCCTAACCCTAACCCTAACCCTAATCCTTACCCTAACCCTAGCCCTAAACCTAATCCTTACCCAACCTTAGCCCTAACCCTAAACCTTAACGTAACCCTAACCCTAAACTGAATCCTAACCCTTACCCTTACCCCAATCCTAAACCTAACTCTAACCCTAAAACTAACCCTAACCCTAAACCTTACACTAAACTTAATCCTAACCCTTACCCTAACCCTAACCCTAACCCTAACCTTAACCATAACCCTAACCCTAACCCTAACCCTAACCCTAAACCTAACCCTAAACATAACCTTAACCCTAACCCTAACCCTAACCCTAACATTTATCTTTACCCTAATCCTAACCCTAAACCTAACCCTCACCCTTACCCCTAACCCTAACTGTAACCCTAACCGTAACCCTAACCCTTACCCTAAACCTAACCCTAAGCCTAATCCTTACCCTAACCCTAACCCTAACCTAACCCTAACCCTAAACTTACCCCTAACCCTTACCCTTACCCTAACCCTAAACCTAACTCTAACCCTAACTCTAACCCTAACCCTAAAACTTACCCTAACCCTATCCCTAACCCTTACCCTAACCCTAACCTTAACCCTAAACTTAACCCTAACCCTATCCCTGACCCGAAACTTTACCCTTAACCTAACCCTAACCCTAACCCTAACCCTAACCCTACCGTAACCCTTACCCTAACACTAATCCTAACCCTAAACCTTACTGTTTCCCTAACACTAAACCTAACCCTAACCGTAACCTTAACCCTAACACTTACCCTTACCCTAACCCTAACCCTAACACTAAACCTAACCCTAACCCTAACCCTAACAACTACCCTTACCCTAACCCTAACCATTAACCTAACCCCAACCCTAACCCTAACACTAACCCTAACACTTACCCTAACCCTATCCCTAACCATAACGCTACCCTAATCCTAACCCTAACCCTAACCCTAACCCTTATCCTAACCCTAACCCTAACCCTAACCCTAACACATACCCTTACCCTAAACCTAACCCTAACCCTAACCCTAACCGTAACCCTAAACCTAACAATAAACCCAACCCTAACCCAAGGATAACCCTAACCCTAACCGTAACCCTAAACCTAACCCTAAACATAACCCTAACCCAAACCCTAACCCTAAACCTAACCATAACTCTAACCTTTACACTTACCCTAACCCTAACCCTAACCCTTACCCTAAACCTAACCCTAACCCTAACCCTAAACCTAACCCTAACCCTAACACTTACCCTAAGCCAAACCCTAAACCTAACACTTACACTAACAATAACCCTAACCCTAACCCTTAACCTAAGCATAACCCTAACCCTAACCCTAACCCCTAACCTTAACCTTAACCTAACCCTAACCCTAAACTTAACCCTAAACCTTACCCTTACCCTAACCCTAAACCTAACTCTAACTCTAACACTAACCCTAACCCTAAACCTTATCATAACCCTAAACCTAACCCTAACCCTAACCCTAACAGTAACCCCAACACATACCTAACCCTAACCCTAACCCTAACCCTAACCCTAACCCTAAACCTAACCCTAACCCTAACCCTAACCCTAACCCTAACCCTAACCCTAACCCTAAATCTTACACTTACCCTATCCCTAACCCTAAACCTTACCCGAAACCTAACCCTATCCCTAACCTTAACTCTTATCATTACCCTAACCCTAACCATAAACCTGACCCTAACCCTAACCCCTAACCCTATACGTAACCCTTACCCTAACCCTAACCCTTACCCTAACCCTAACCCTAACCCTAATCCTAACCCTAACCCTAGCCCTAACCCTAACCCTTAACCTAACCCTAAACCTAACCCTTACCCTAACCCTTACCCTTACCCTAACCCTAAAACTAACTGTAACCCTAACCCCACCCCTAACCCTAAACCTTACCCTAACCTTAATCCTAACCCTTACCCTAACCCTAACCCTAACCTTAACCATAACCTTAACCCTAACCCAACCCTAACCCTAACCCTAAACATAACCTTAACCCTTAGCCTAACCCTAATCCTAACACCTAACCCTATCCCTAACCCGAACCCCTACCCTTACCCTAACCCTAAGCCTAACACTTACCCAAAACCTAATCCTAAACCTAAACCTTAACCTCACCCTAACCCTAACGCTAACCTTAACCCCAACCCAAATCCTAAACCTAGCCCTAACCCTAACCCTAACCCTTACCCTAATCCTAACTCTAACCCTAACACTAACACTTACCCTTAACCTAACCCTAAACCTAACCCTAACACTAAAAGTTTTCCTAACCCTAACCCTAATCCTAACTCTAACCCTAGCCCTTAACCTCACCCTAACACTAACCCTAACCCCTAACTCTTACTCTAACCCTAACCCTAACCCTAACCCGAACCCTAACCCTAACCCTAACCTTAATCCTAACCCCTACCCTAACCCTAATCCTAATCCTTACTCTAACCCTAACCCTAACATTAACCCTTACCCGTACCCTAACCCTAAATCTAACCCTAACCCTAACCCTTACCGTTACCCTAACCCTAATTCTAACCCTAAACCTAAACCTAAAACATACATTTACCCTAAACATAACCTAACCCTTACAATAAACCTAACCCTAACCCTAAACCTTACCCTTACCCTAACCCTAAACCTAACTCTAACCCTAACCCTAACCCTAAAACTTACCCTAACCTGAATCCTAACCCTTACCCTAACCCTAACCCTAACCTTAACCATAACCTTAACCTTAACCCTAACCCGAACCCTAAACCTAACCCTAAACATAACCTTAACCCTAACCCTAACCCTATTCTTAACACCTAACCCTATCCCTAACCCGAACTCCTATCCTTACCCTAACCCTAACACTAACACTAACCCTAACCCTAACCCTAACCCTAACCCTAATCCTGAACCTAAACCTTACCGTTTCCCTAACCCTAACCGTTAACCTAACCCTAACCCTAACCCTAACACTAAACCTAACACTAACCCTAACCCTAACAACTACCCTTACCCTAACCCTAACCCTAACCGTTAACCTAACCCTAACCCTAACCCTAACACTTACCCTAACACTTACCCTAACCCTAAACCTAACGCTACCCTAATCCTAACCCTAAACCTAACCCTAACCCTTAACCTAACCCTAAACCTTACCCTTACCCTAACCCTAAACCTAGCTCTAACTCTAACTCTAACCCTAACCCTAAACCTAACCCTAACCCTAACCCTAACCCTAACCCTAAGCCTAACCCTAACTCAAACCTAACCCGAACCCTAATCCAATCCCTAACCCTAAACCTAATCCTTACCCTAACCCTAACCCTAAACCTAACCCTTACCCTAACCCCTATCCTAACCCTAACCCTAACCCTAATCCTTACTCTAACCCTAACCCTAACCCTAACACTAACACTAACCCTAAATCCTAACCTTAACCCTTAACCTATCCCTAACCCTAAACTTAACCCTTACCATTACCCTTACTCTAACCCTAAAACTAACTCTAACCCTAACACTAACCCTAACCTTAAACCTTACCGTAACTCTAACGTTAACCCGTATCCTAACCCTAACCATAACCCTAAACATAACCTTAACCCTAACCCTAATCCTAACCCTAAACTTTACCCTTACCCTAACCCTAACCCTAAACCTAACCCTAACCCTTACCCTAAACCTAACCCTAACCCTTACCCTTACCCTAACCCTAACCCTAATCCTAACGCTAAACCTTACCCTAAACCTAAACCTAACCCAAACCCTTACCCTAAAATTAACCCTAACCCTAACCCTAACCCTTACCTTAATCCTACCCCTAACCCTAACTCTTACCGTACCCAAACGCTAACCCTAACCGTAACCCTCACCCTAACCCAAACCTAACTCTTACCCTTACCCTAACCCTAACCCTAAATCTAACCTGAACCCTAAACCTATCCCTAACCCTAACATTTATCTTTACCCTAATCCTAACACTAAACCTAACACTAACCCTTACCCCTAACCCTAACCCCTAACCCTAACCTTAACCTAACCCTAACCCTAAACTTAACCCTAAACCTTAGCCTTACCATAACCCTAAACCTAACTCTAACTCTAACAATAACCGTAACCATAAACCTTACCATAACCCTAAACCTAACCCTAACCCTAACCTAAACCTACCAGTAAACCCAACACATACCTATCCCTAACCCTAACCCTAATCCTTACCCTAACGCTAACCCTAAACCTAACCCTTACCCTAACCCTAAACCTAACCCTAACACTTACCCTAAACCAAACGCTAAACCTAACCCTAACCCTAACCCAAACCTAACCCGAACCCTAATCCTATCCCTAACCCTAACCCTAATCCTTACCCTAACCCTAACCCTACACCTAACCCTAACCCTAAAGCTAAATCTAACCCTAACCCTAAACCATACCTAACCCGAACCCTAATCCTATCCCTAACCCTAACCCTAATCCTTACCCTAACCCTAAACCTAAACCTAACCCTAAACCTAACCCTTAAACTTACCCTAACCCTAACCGTATACGTAACCTTAATCCGTACACTTACCCTCACAATAACCCTAACATTAACCCTAACCCTAACCCTAACCTTAACCCTAACCCTTATCCTTACCCTAACCATAACCATAACCCTAACCCTAAACCTAACCATAACTCTAACCATTACCCTAACCCTAACCCTAACTCTAACCCTAACCATTACCCTAAACCTAACCTTAACCCTAACCCTAACCCTAACCCTTACCCTAACCCTATCCCTAACCTTAACCCTAACCTAAGCAAACCCTAAATCTAACCCTTACCCAAACCCTAACCCTAAACCTAACCCTAACGCTAACACTTACCCTTACGCTAACCCTAACCCTAACCCTAACCCTAACCCTAACCCTTAACCTAAACCTAACCCTAAACTTAACCCTAACCCTTAACCTTACCCTAACCCTAAACTTAACTCTAACCCTAACCTTAACCCTAACCCTAAACCTTACCCTAACTTTAATCCTAACACTTACCCTAACCCTACCCCTAACCTTAACCATAACCTTAACCCTAACCATAACCCTAACCCTAAACCTATCCTTAAACATAACCTTAACCTTAACCCTAACCCTAACCCTAACCCTAACCCTAACATTTACCCTTACCCTAACCCTAAACCTAAACCTAACCCCAACCCTAACCCTAAACCTAACCCTAACCCTAACCCTAACCGGAAACTTAACCCTAACCCTAATCCTAACCCTTGCCCTTACCCTAACCCTAACCCTTAACCTAACACTAACCCTAACCCTAACAATAACCTTAACCCTAACCCTTACCCTTACCCTAACCCTAACCCTAAACCTAATCCTAAACCTAACCCTTACTCTTATCCTAACCCTAACCTTAACACTAACACTTACCCTTACCCTAACCCCTACACTAACCCTAACCCTAACCCTAACCCTTACTCTAAACCTAACCCTAACCCTTACCCTTACCCTAACCCTAACCCTTACCCTAAACCTAACTCTAACTCTAATCCTTATCCTAACCCTAACCCTAACCCTAACCTAAACCTAACCCTAAACTTACCCCTAACCCTTACCCTTACCCTAACCCTAAACCTAACTCTAACCCTAACTCTAACCCTAACCCTAAAACTTACCCTAACCCTATCCCTAACCCTAACCCTAACCCTAAACTTAACCCTAACCTTAACCCTAACCCTATCCCTGACCCGAAACTCTACCCTTAACCTAACCCTAAACCTAAACCTAACCCTAACCCTAACCGTAACCCTTACCCTAACCCTAACCCTAATCCTAACCCTAAACCTTACCGTTTCCCTAACTCTAAACCTAACCCTAACCCTAACCTTAACAATAACACTTACCCTTAACCTAACCCTAACCCTAACCCTAACACTAAAACTAACCCTAACCCTAACAATTACCCTTACCCTAAGCCTAACCCTTAACCTAACCCTAACCCTAACCCTAGCCCTAACACTAACCCTAGCCCTAACCCTAACCCTTAACCTAAACCTAACCTTAAACTTAACCCTAACCCTTACCCTTACCCTAACCCTAAACCTAACTCTACCCTAACCCCACCCTAACCTTAATCCTAACCCTTACCCTAACCCTAACCTTAACCATAACCTTAACCCTAACCCTAACCCTAACCCTAAACCTAACCCTAAACATAACCTTAACCCTAACCCTAACCCTAACACCTAAACCTATCCCTAAACCGAACCCCTACCCTTACCCTAACCCTAACCCTAACCATAACCCTAACACTTACCCTAAAACTAATCCTAACCCTAACTCTTACCCTCACGCTAACCCTAACGCTAACCTTAACCCCAACCCTAAACCTAAACCTAGACCTAACCCTAACCCTACCCTTACCCTAACCCTAACCCTAACCCTAACCCTAACACTAACACTTACCCTTAACCTAAACCTAACCCTAACCCTAACACTAACCCTTATCCTAACCCTAACCCTAACCCTAACCCTAACTCTAACCCTAACCCTTAATCTAACCCTAACACTAACCCTAAACGCAACCTTAACCCTAACACCTAACCTTATATGTAACCCTAACCCTAACCCTAACCCTTACCCTAACCCTAACCCTAACCCTAATCCTTACCCTAACCCTAGCCCTAAACCTAATCCTTACCCTAACCCTAGCCCTAACCCTAACCCTTAACGTAACCCTAACCCTAAATTTAACCATAACCCTTACCCTTACCCTAACCCTAAAACTAACTCTAACCTTAAATTAACCCTAACCCTAAACCTTACCCTAACCTTAACCATAACCATAACCCTAACCCTAACCCTAACCCTAAATCTAACCCTAAACATAAACTTAACCCTAACCGTAACCGTAACCCTAACCCTAACCTTCACCCTTACCCTAACCCTAACCCTAACCCTAACCCTAACCTTAATCCTAACCCTAATCCTAACCCTTGCCCTTAACCTAACCCTAACCGTAAACCTAACACTAACCCTAAACCTAAGCCTGAACTTAAACCTAACCCTTATTCTTACCCTAACCCTAACCCTAAACCTAACCCTAACCCTAACCCTAACCCTAAACCCTAAACCTAACCCTAACCCTAACCGTTACCCTTATCCTAACCCTAACCCTAACACTAACACTTACCCTTACCCTAACCCCTACACTAACCCTAACCCTAAACCTTACCCTAAACCTAACCCTAACCCTTACCCTTACAATAACCATAAATCTAAACCTAACCCTAAAACTAACCCTAACCCTTACCCTTACCCTAACCCTAACCCTAAACCTAACGCTAAACCTTGACCTTACCCTAAACTTAACCCTAACCCTTACCCTAAACCTAACCCTAACCCTAACCCTAACCCTTAATCCTAACCCTAATCCTAACACTTACCCGTACCCAAACGCTAACCCTAACCCTAACCATAACCCTAACCCAACCCTACCTCTTACCCTTACCCTAACCATAACCCTAAACCTAACCTGAACCCTAACCCTATTCCTAACCCTAACATTTATCTTTACCCTAATCCTAACCCTAAACCTAAACCTAAACCTTACTCCTAACCCTAACCGTAACCCTAACCGTAACCCTAACCCTTACCCTAGACATAACCCTAACCCTAATCCTTACCCTAACCCTAACCCTAACCCTAACCTAACCCTAACCCTAAACTTACCCCTAACCCTTACCCTTACCCTAACCCTAAACCTAACTCTAAACCTAACTCTAAACCTAACCCTAAAACTTACCCTAACCCTATCCCTAACCCTTACCATAACCCTAACCTTAACCCTAAACTTAACCCTAACCCTATCCCTGACCCAAACCTTTACCCTTAACCTAACCTTAACCCTAAACCTAACCATAACCCTAACCCTAACCGTAACCCTTACCCTAACCCTAATCCTAACCCTAAACCTTACCGTTTCCCTAACCCTAAACCTAACCCTAACCCTAACCTTAACCCTAACACTTACCCTTACCCTAACCCTAACCCTAACCCTAACACTAACCCTAACCCTAACCCTAACCCTTATCCTGACCCTAACCCTAACCCTAACCTTAACCCTAACAAATACCCTTACACTAACCCTAACCCTAACCGTAACCCTAAACCTAACCCTAAAACTAACCCTAACCCTAAACTTACCCCTAACCCTTACCCTTACCTAACCCTAAACCTAACTCTAACCCTAACTCTAACCCTAACCCTAAAACTTACCCTAACCCTATCCCTAACCCTAACCCTAACCCTAACCCTAACCCTAACCTTAACCCTAACCCTATCCCTGACCCGAAACTTTACCCTTAACCTAACCCTAAACCTAAACCTAACCCTAACCCTAACCGTAACCCTTACCCTAACCCTAACCCTAATCCTAACCCTAAACCTTACCGTTTCCCTAACTCTAAACCTAACCCTAACCCTAACCTTAACAATAACACTTACCCTTAACCTAACCCTAACCCTAACCCTAACACTAAAACTAACCCTAACCCTAACAATTACCCTTACCCTAACCCTAACCCTTAACCTAACCCTAACCCTAACCCTAGCCCTAACCCTAACCCTAGCCCTAACCCTAACCCTTAACCTAAACCTAACCCTAAACTTAACCCTAACCCTTACCCTTACCCTAACCCTAAACCTAACTCTACCCTAACCCCACCCTAACCCTAAACCTTACCCTAACCTTAATCCTAACCCTTACCCTAACCCTAACCTTAACCATAACCTTAACCCTAACCCTAACCCTAACCCTAAACCTAACCCTAAACATAAACTTAACCCTAACCCTAACCCTAACACCAAAACCTATCCCTAAACCGAACCCCTACCCTTACCCTAACCCTAACCCTAACCATAACCCTAACACTTACCCTAAAACTAATCCTAACCCTAACTCTTACCCTCACGCTAACCCTAACGCTAACCTTAACCCCAACCCTAAACCTAAACCTAGACCTAACCCTAACCCTACCCTTACCCTAACCCTAACCCTAACCCTAACACTAACACTTACCCTTAACCTAAACCTAACCCTAACCCTAACACTAACCCTTATCCTAACCCTAACCCTAACCCTAACCCTAACTCTAACCCTAACCCTTAATCTAACCCTAACACTAACCCTAAACGTAACCTTAACCCTAACACCTAACCCTATATGTAACCCTAACCCTAACCCTAACCCTTACCCTAACCCTAACCCTAACCCTAATCCTTACCCTAACCCTAGCCCTAAACCTAATCCTTACCCTAACCCTAGCCCTAACCCTAACCCTTAACGTAACCCTAACCCTAAATTTAACCATAACCCTTACCCTTACCCTAACCCTAAACCTAACTCTAACCTTAAATTAACCCTA
>JANJXV010000168.1:1265703-1268203 GCA_024803745.1 Megascapheus bottae | reverse complement strand
AACCCTAAATTTAACCATAACCCTTACCCTTACCCTAACCCTAAACCTAACTCTAACCTTAAATTAACCCTAACCCTAAACCTTACCCTAACCTTAACCATAACCATAACCTTAACCCTAACCCTAACCGTAACCCTAACCCTAACCTTCACCCTTACCCTAACCCTAACCCTAACCCTAACCTTAATCCTAACCCTAATCCTAACCCTTGCCCTTAACCTAACCCTAACCGTAAACCTAACACTAACCCTAACCCTAAGCCTAAACTTAAACCTAACCCTTATTCTTACCCTAACCCTAACCCTAAACCTAACCCTAACCCTAACCCTAAACCCTAACCCTAACCCTAACCCTAACCGTTACCCTTATCCTAACCCTAACCCTAACACTAACACTTACCCTTACCCTAACCCCTACACTAACCCTAACCCTAACCCTTACCCTAAACCTAACCCTAACCCTTACCCTTACAATAACCGTAAATCTAAACCTAACCCTAAAACTAACCCTAACCCTTACCCTTACCCTAACCCTAACCCTAAACCTAACGCTAAACCTTGACCTTACCCTAAACTTAACCCTAACCCTTACCCTAAACCTAACCCTAACCCTAACCCTAACCCTTAATCCTAACCCTAATCCTAACACTTACCCGTACCCAAACGCTAACCCTAACCCTAACCCTAACCCTAACCCAACCCTACCTCTTACCCTTACCCTAACCATAACCCTAAACCTAACCTGAACCCTAACCCTATTCCTAACCCTAACATTTATCTTTACCCTAATCCTAACCCTAAACCTAAACCTAAACCTTACCCCTAACCCTAACCGTAACCCTAACCGTAACCCTAACCCTTACCCTAAACATAACCCTAACCCTAATCCTTACCCTAACCCTAACCCTAACCCTAACCTAACCCTAACCCTAAACTTACCCCTAACCCTTACCCTTACACTAACCCTAAACCTAACTCTAAACCTAACTCTAAACCTAACCCTAAAACTTACCCTAACCCTATCCCTAACCCTTACCATAACCCTAACCTTAACCCTAAACTTAACCCTAACCCTATCCCTGACCCGAACCTTTACCCTTAACCTAACCTTAACCCTAAACCTAACCATAACCCTAACCCAAACCGTAACCCTTACCCTAACCCTAATCCTAACCCTAAACCTTACCGTTTCCCTAACCCTAAACCTAACCCTAACCCTAACCTTAACCCTAACACTTACCCTTACCCTAACCCTAACCCTAACCCTAACACTAAACCTAACCCTAACCCTAACCCTAACAACTACCGTTACCCTAACCCTAACCGTTAACCTAATCCTAACCCTAACACTAACCCTAACACTTACCCTAACCCTAACCCTAACGCTACCCTAATCCTAACCCTAACCCTAACCCTAACCTTTATCCTAACCCTAACCCTAACCCTAACCCTAACACATACCCTTACCCTAACCCTAACCCTAACCCTAACCCTAACCGTAACCCTTAACCTAACAATAAACCTAACCCTAACCCTAAGCCTAACCCTAACCCTAACCATAACCCTAAACCTAACCCTAACCCTAACCCTAAACCTAACCCTAACCCTAACACTTACCCTAAGCCAAACCATAATCCTAACCCTTACACTAACCCTACCCCTAACCCTAACACTTAACCTAACCCTAAACCTTACCCTTACCCTAACCCTAAACCTAACTCTAACTATAACACTAACCCTAACCCTAAACTTTATCATAACCCTAAACCTAACCTTAACTCTAACCTTAACCCTAACAGTAACCCCAACACATACCTAACACTAACCCTAACCCTAACCCTAACCATAACCCTAACTCAAACCTAAACCGAACCCTAATCCAATCCCTAACCCTAAACCTAATCCTTACCCTAACCCTAACCCTAAACCTAACCCTTACCCTTACCCTAACTCCTATCCTAACCCTAACCCTAACCCTAAACCTTACTCTAACCCAAACCCTAACCCTAACACTAACCCTTAACCGTACCCTAACCCAAAACCTAACCCTAACCCTAATCCTAACCCGTACCCTAACCCGTACCCTTACACTAACCCTAATCTTAATCCTAACCCTAAACCTAAAACTTACACTTACCCTAAACCTAACCCTAACGCTTACACTAAACATAACCCTAACCCTATCACTTACCCTTACCTTATCCCTAACCCTAACCCTTACCCATACCCTAAACCTAACTCTAACCCTAACTCTAACCCTAACCCTAAAACTTACCCTAACCCTATCCCTAACACTTACCCTAACCCTAACCTTAACCCTAAACTTAACCCTAACCCTATCCCTGACCCGAACCTTTACCCTTAACCTAACCTTAACCCTAAACCTAACCCTAACCCTAACCCTAAACGTAACCATTACCCTAACCCTAATCCTAAACCTAAACCTTACCGTTTCCCTAACCCTAAACCTAACCCTAACCCTAACCTTAAACCTAACACTT
>JANJXV010000168.1:1240703-1260703 GCA_024803745.1 Megascapheus bottae | reverse complement strand
CCTTATCCTTACCCTAACCCTAACTGTAACCCTAACCCTAAACCTAACCCTTACCCTTACCCTCACCCTAATCCTAAACCTACCCCTAACCTTAACCCTAACCTTAACCCTAACCCTTACCCTACCCTAACCATAACCCTAAATCTAAACCTAACCCTAACCCCTAACCCTAACACTAAACCTTAGGTAACCCTGATCCTAACCCTAACCCTAACCCTAATCATTATTCTAACCCTAACCCTAACCCTAACCCTTATACTTTCACTACCCAGAACCCTACCCTAAACCTAACCCTTACCCTTACCCTCTCCCTAACCCTAAAGATAACTCTAACCCTAAGCCTAATTCTAACCTTAACCCTAACCCTAACCCTAACCCTTAACCTTCCCCTAGCCCTAAACCTAAACCTAACCCTAACCCTAACCCTAACCCTAACACTTACCCTAAACCTAACCTAACCCTAACCCTAACCCTTACCCTTACCCTAACCCTAATGCTAACCTTAATCTCCAACCCTAAACCAAACCCTATCCCTAACCCTAACCATAACCCTTACCCTAAACCTAACCCTAACCCTAACACTAACACTTGCCCTTACCCAAACCCTAACCCTAACACTAACACTAACCCTTATCATAACCCTAACCCTAACCCTCACTCTAACCCTAACCCTTAACTTAACCCTAACACTAACCCTAATCCCTAAGCCTAACCCTTACCCTAAACCTAACCCTAACCCCTAACCCTAACCCTAACCACTTACCCTAACCCTAACCCTAACCCTAGCCCTTACACATACACTAACCATAACCCTAACACTTACCCTTACCCTAACCCCTACCCTAAACCTAACCCTAAACCTAATCCTTAATCTAACCCTAAACCTAACCCTTACACTTACCCTAACCCTAATCCTAACCCTAACCCTAAACCCAAAACTTACACTTACCCTACACCTCACCCTAACCCTTACAGTAAACTTAGCCCTAACCCTAACCCTTACCCTTACCGTAACCCTAACCCTAACCCTAACCCTTACCCTTACCCTAACGCTCACCCTAACACTAACCCTAACCCTAACACATACCCTTAACTTAAAACTAACCCTAACCCTAACTGTAACCCTAAAAATAACCCTAACCTTAACTCTAACCCTAACACTTACCCTAACACAAACCTTAACGCCAACACTAAACCGAACCCTAAACCTAATCCTAATCCTTACCCTTACCGTAACCCTAACCCTAACTTTAACCCTAACCCTTAACCTTACCCTAACCCTAAATCTAACTCTAACCCTAACACTAACCCTAACCCTAAACCTAACCTGAACCCTAACCCTAACACTTAACATAACCCAAAACCTATCCTTAACCATAACCTTAACCATAACCCTAAACCTAACCCGAAACTTTACCCTTACCCTAACACTAACCCTAAACCTAACCCTAACCCTTACCCTAACCCTAACACTAAACCTAACCCGAACCCTAACCCTAACTCTTACCCTTACCCTAACCCTAAACCTAACCCTTACTCTAACCCTTACCCTAACCCTAAGCCTAATCCGAACCCTAACCCTTACCCTTACCCTTACCCTAACCCTAACCCTAACCCTAAACCTTACCCTAATCCTAAACTTAACCCTAACCCTTACACTTGCCCTAACCCTAACCCTAGCCATAACACTAAAACTAACCCTAAACATTACCCTAAACCTTATCCTTACCCTAACCCTAACCCAAACCCTAACCCTTACCCAAACCCTAACCTTAACCCTAACACTAACCCTAACACTTACCCTAACCCTAACCCTAACCCTAACTCTACCTTAAACCTAACCCTATCCCTATCCCTAACCCTTATCCTGACCCTAATCCTAACCCTAACCCTAACCCTAACCTTAACAAATACCCTTACCCTATCCGTAACTCTAACCATAACCCTAAACCTAACCCTAAACCTAACACTAACCCTAACCCTAAATCTAACCGTAAGCGTAACCCTAAACCTAACCCTAACCCTAACCCTAACCCTAAACTAAACCCTAAACCTTACCCTAACTCTAACCGTAACCCTAACTCTAACCCTAACCCCTAACCTTAAGCCTTAACCTAACCCTTACCCTAACCCTAAACCTAAACCTAACCCTAACCCTAACCCTAAACCTTACCCTTACAATAACCCTATACTTAATCCTAACGCTAAACCTTACCCTAACCCTAAACCTAACCCTAACTCTTACCCTAAACCTAACCCTAACCCTTACCTTAATCCTAACCCTCACCCTAACACTTACCCGTACCCAATCGCTAACCCTAACCCTAACCCTAACCCTAACTCTAACCCAACCCTAACTCTTAACCTTACCCTAAACCTAACCCTAAACCTAACCTGAACCCTCACCCTATCCATAACCCTAACATTTATCTTTACCCTAATCCTAACCCTAAACCTAACCCTAACCCTTACCCTAACCCTAACCGTAACCCTAACCCTAACCCTAACCCTTACCCTAAACCTAAACCTAACCCTAACCCTAACCTTAAACCTAATCCTTACTCTTACCCTAACCCTAAACCTAACCCTAAACTTAACACTAACTCTTATACTTACCCTAACCCTAACCCTAAACCTTATCCTAACTCTTACCTTCACCCTAACCCTAAACTTAAACGTAACCCTAACCCTAACCCTAACCTTAACCCTAAACCTTATCCTTACCCTAACCCTAACCCTAACCCTAACCCATACCATAACCCTAACCCTAAACCTAACTCTAACCCTAACCCTTAACAACCCTAACACTAACCCTAACCCCTAAGCCTAACCCTTACCCTAACCCTAACCCTAACCCCTAACCCTAACCCTAACCGCTAACCCTAACCCTAACCCTAATCCCTAACCCTAACCCTAACCGCTAACCAACCCTAACCTTAACCCTAACCCTAACCCTTAACTTAAAACTAACCCTAACCCTAACCATAACCCTAAACCTAACCCTAACCTTAACCCTAACCCTAACAGTTACCATAACACAAACCTTAACAACAACACTAAACCTAACCCTAACCCTAATCCTAACCCTTACCCTTCCCTAACCCTAACCTAACCATAACCCTTACCCTTACTCTAACCCTAAACCTAACTCTAACCGTAACCCTAACCCTAAACCTAAACCTAACCCTAACCCTAACCCTAACCCTTACCCTAACCCAAAACCTAACCTTAACCATAACCTTAACCCTAACCCAACCTAACCCGAACCTTTACCCTTACGCTAACACTAACACTAAACCTAACCCTAACCCTTCCCCTAACCCTATCCCTTACCCTAACCCTAACCCTAACCCTAACTCTAACCCTAACCCCTAACCTTAACCCTTAACCTAACCCTAACCCTAAACTTAGCCCTAACCCTAACCCTTACCCTAACCCTAACCCTAACACTTACCCTAACCCTAAACTTAAACCTAACCCTAACCCTTACCCTAACCCTTACCCTAACCCTAACCCTAATCCTAACCCTAACCCTTACACTTACCCTAAACCTAACCCTAAACCTAACCCTAACCCTAAGCTTAACCCTAAACCTTACACTTACCCTAAACCTAACCCTAACCCTAACCCTAAACCTAAACCTAACCCTAACGCTAACCCTTAACCTTACCCTAACCCTAACCATATACCTAACCCTAATCCGTACACTTACCCTCACCCTAACACTAACATTAACCCTAACACTAAACCTAACCCTAACCTTAACCCTAACCCTTATCCTTACCCTAACCATAACCGTAACCTTAACCCTGACCCTAAACCTAACCCTAAACCGAAACCTAACCTTACCCAAAACCTAACCCTAAACCTAACTCTAACACTTACCCTTACCCTAACCATAACCTTAACCCTAACCTTAACACTAACCCTTACTCTTACCCTTACCCTAACCCTAACCCTAACTCTAACCCTAACCATTACCCTAACCCTAACCTTAACCCTAACCTTAACCCTTACCCTTACCCTAACCCTAACCCTAACCTTAACACTAACCCTAACCCAACCCGAACTATTACCCTTACCCTAACAATAACCCTAAACCTAACTAGAACCCTAATCCTATCCCTAACCCTAACCGTAAAACTAAATCTAACAAAACCAAGCCTATCCCTAACCGTAACCTTTACCCTAACCCTAACCTTAACCCCAACACTAAACCTAACCCTAACCTTAACCCTTACGCTAACACTAACCCTAATCCTGACCTTAAAGCTTACACTTACCCTAAATCTAACCCTAACCCTGAACCTAACCCTAACCCTAACGTTAACCCTAACTCTTATCCTTACCCTAACCATAACCCTAAACCTAACCCTAACCCTTACCCTCACACTAACCCTAAATTTAAACCTAAACCTAACCCTAACGCTAACCTTAACCCTAAACCTTATCCTTACCCTAACCCTAACTCTAACCCTAACCCTAAACCTAACCCTTACCCTTACCCTCACCCTAACCCTAAACCTACCCCTAACCTTAACCCTAACCTTAACCCTAACCCTTACCCTACCCTAACCATAACCCTAAATCTAAACCTAACCCTAACCCTAACCCCTAACCCTAACACTAAACCTTAGGTGACCCTGATCCTAACCCTAACCCTAACCCTAATCATTATTCTAACCCTAACCCTAACCCTAACCCTTATACTTTCACTACCCAGAACCCTAACCCTAAACCTAACCCTTACCCTTACCCTCACCCTAACCCTAAAGATAACTCTAACCCTAACCCTAACTCTAACCTTAACCCTAACCCTAACCCTAACCCTTAACCTTCCCCTAGCCCTAAACCTAAACCTAACCCTAACCCTAACCCTAACCCTAACACTTACCCTAAACCTAACCCCAATGCTAACCTTAATCTCCAACCCTAAACCAAACCCTATCCCTAACCCTAACCATAACCCTTACCCTAAACCTAACCCTAACCCTAACACTAACACTTACCCTTACCCAAACCCTAACCCTAACACTAACACTAACCCTTATCATAACCCTAACCCTAACCCTCACTCGAACCCTAACCCTTAACTTAACCCTAACACTAACCCTAATCCCTAAGCCTAACCCTTACCCTAAACCTAACCCTAACCCCTAACCCTAACCCTAACCACTTACCCTAACCCTAACCCTAACCCTAGCCCTTACACATACACTAACCCTAACCCTAACAATTACCCTTACCCTAACCACTACCCTAAACCTAACCCTAACCCTAATCCTTAATCTAACCCTAACCCTAACCCTTACCCTTACCCTAACCCTAATCCTAACCCTAAACCTAAAACTTACACTTACCCTACACCTCACCCTAACCCTTACAGTAAACTTAGCCCTAACCCTAACCCTTACCCTTACCGTAACCCTAACCCTAACCCTTACCCTTACCCTAACGCTCACCCTAACACTAACCCTAACCCTAACACATACCCTTAACTTAAAACTAACCCTAACCCTAACTGTAACCCTAAAAATAACCCTAACCTTAACCCTAACCCTAACACTTACCCTAACACAAACCTAAACGCCAACACTAAACCGAACCCTAAACCTAATCCTAACCCTTACCCTTACCCTAACCCTAACCCTAACTTTAACCCTAACCCTTAACCTTACCCTAACCCTAAATCTAACCCTAACCCTAACCCTACCCCTAATCCTAGCACATACCCTAACCCTAACCCTAACTGTTATCCTTACCCTAACCCTAACCCTAAACCTAATGGTAACCCTAACCCTAACCCCTAACCCTAACCGTAAGTCTAACCCTAACCCTAACACTTACCTTTAACCTAACCCTAACCCTAACCTTAATGCTAACCCTAAACCTAACCCTAACCCTTACCCAAACCCTAACCTTAACAATAATCCTTACCCTAAACCTAACCCTAACCCTTACCCTTTCCTTAACCCTAACCTTACCCTAACCCTAACCCTAACCCTTACCCTAAGCCTAACTCTAATCCTAACCCTTACCTTTACCCTAATCCTAAACATAACCTTAACCCCAACCCTAAAACGAACCCTAACCATAACCCTAACCCTTACCCCAAACCTAACCCTAACACTAACCCTAACCCTAACACTTACCCTTACCCTCACCCTAACCCTAACCCTACTCGTAACCTAACCCTAAACCTAACCCTAACCCTAAACCTTAACCTAGCACTTACCCTAACCCTAACCCTAACCCTAAACCTAACACTTACCCTTACCCTAACCCTAACCCTACCCCTAATCCTTACCCTAACCCTAACCCTAACCCTAACACTTACCCTAACCCTAACCTTAACCCTAACCCTTACCATTACCCTAACCCTAAACCTAACCCTAACCCAAACTCTTAACCTAACACTAACACTAACCTTAACCCGTAACCCTAAACCTAACCCGTACCCTAACCCTAACCCTAACCCCTAACCCTAACCCTTAACCTAACCCCTACCCTGACCCTTACCCTAACCATTACCCTTACCCTAACCCTAAACCTAACTCTAACCTAACCCAAACACTAACCCTAACCCTAACCCTTACCCGAACCCTAAGAGTAAACCTTACCCTAACCCTTTCCCTTACCCTACTCTTAAACCTAATCCTTATCCTTACCCTAACCCTAACCCTAAACCTAACCCTAACCCTAACCCCAACACTAACCCTTACCCGTAACCTAACCCTGACCTTAAACCTAACCCTTTTCCTTACCCTACCCCTAAACCTAACTCTAACCCTAACCCTAAACCTAACCCTAAACCTAACCCTTACCCTAACCCTAACCCTAACCCTAACCCTAAACCTAACCTTAACCCTAACCCTAACCTTAACCCTAACCCTTACCCTTACCGTAACCCTAACCCTAAACATAACCCTAACCCTAAACTTACCCCTAACTGTAACCCTAAACCTTGCCCTTACCTTAACCCTCACCCTCAACCTAACACTAACTCTAACCCTAACCCTAACCTAACCCCTAACCCCTAACCCTAACCCTAACCCTAAACCTTACCCTTTCCCTTACCCTATCCCTAACCCTAAACTTAACCCTAACTCTAACCCTAACCCTAACAATAACCCTAAAACTAACCCTTATCCTAACCCTAACCCTAACCCTTACCCTTACCCTAACCCTAACCCTAACCCTAACCCTAAACCTAACCTTAACCCTAACCCTAAACTTAACCCTAACCCTTACCCTTACCGTAACCCTAACCCTAAACATAACCCTAACCCTAAACTTACCCCTAACTGTAACCCTAAACCTTGCCCTTACCTTAACCCTCACCCTCAACCTAACACTAACTCTAACCCTAACCCTAACCTAACCCCTAACCCCTAACCCTAACCCTAACCCTAAACCTTACCCTTTCCCTTACCCTATCCCTAACCCTAAACTTAACCCTAACTCTAACCCTAACCCTAACAATAACCCTAAAACTAACCCTTATCCTAACCCTAACCCTAACCCTTACCCTTACCCTAACCCTAACCCTAACCCTAACCCTAATCCTAACCCTTACCCTAACGCTAACCAGAATTTTAACCCTAACATTACCCTTACCCTAACCCTAACCCTATCCCTAAACCTAACCCCCAACCCTAACCCCAAACCTAACCCTAACCCGCACCCTAACCCTGACCCTTACCCTAACCCTAAACCTAACTCTAACCTTAAACCTAACCCTATCCCTAACCCTAAACCTTATCCTAAACCTAATCCTAACCCTTACCCTAACCTTAACCCTAACCCTAACCCTAACCCTAACCCTTACCCTTACCCTTACCCTAACCCCAACCCTAAACCTAACCCTAAACCTAACCCTAACCCTTGCCTTTTCCCTAACCATAACCCTAAACCTAACCCTACCCCTTAATCTAACTCTAAACCTACCCCTAACCCTTACCCTAACACTAACCCTAACCCTAACCCTTACCCTAACCCTAAACCTAACACTAACCCTAACCCTTACCCTAACCATAAGCCTAACCCTAACCCTAACCCTAACCCTAAACCTAACCCCTTTCCTTACACTAACCCTAACCCATATCTAACGCTAACCCTAACCCTAAAACTAACCCTTCCCCTTACCCTAACCCTAACGATAAACCTTACCCTAACAATAACCCTAACCCTAACCATAAGCCTAACCCTAAACCTAACCCTTACCCTTACCCTAAACGTAAACCTAACCCTTACCTTTACCGTCACCTTAACCCTAAACCTAACCCTAACCCTAAATCTAACCCTTACCCTAACCCAAACCCTAATTTTAAGCATAACACATACCCTTCCCCTAACCCTAACCCTAACCCTAAACCTAACCCCACCACTAACCTTAACACTAACCCTTACCCTTACCCTAACCCTAACCATAAACCTAACCCTAATACCTATCCCTAACCCTTACCCTAACCCTAACCCTTACCATTACTCTAACCCTAACCCTAACCCTAATCCTTACCCTAACCCTAACCCTAACCCTAACCCTAAGCCTACCATAACCCTAACCCTAACCTTAACCCTTACCCTAGCCCTAACCCTAAACCTTACCCTAACCCTAACCCTAACGCGACCCTAACCTTAACCCTAACCCTAACCCTAAGACGAACCCTTGCCCTTGCCCTAACACTAAACCTAACACTAACCCTAACCCTAAAACTAACCTTAACCCTTACCCTTACCCTAAACCTAAACCTAAACCTAAGCCTAAACCTAACCCTAAACCTAACCCCTAACACTTACCCTAACCCTATCCCTTACCCTTACCCTAACCCTAACCCTAACCTTAACCTCAACCCTAAACCTAACCCTAACCCTAACACTAACCCTTACACTTACCCTAACCCTAAACATAAACCTAACCCTAACCCTTACCCTAACCCTTACCCTAATCCTACCCCTAATCCTAACCCTAACCCTTACACTTACCCAAAAACTAACGCTAACCCTAACACTAACCTTAACCCTAAACCTTACCCTTACCTTAACCCTAACCCTAACCCTAAACCTAACCCTAACCCTAACGCTAACCCTTAACCGTACCCTAACCCTAACCGTAAACCTAACCCTAACCCTTACACTTACCCTCACCCTAACCCTAACCTTAACCCTAACCCTTATCCTTACCCTAACCATAACCCTAACCCTAACCCAAAACGTAACCCTAACCCTAAACCTAACCCTTACGCTAACCCTAACCCTAAAGCTAACCCTAACCCTTACCCTTACCCTAAATCTAACCCATACCCTAACCCTAAACCTAACCCTTACCCTAACCCTAACCCTTACCCTAAGCCTAACCCTACCCTAACCCTAACCCTAACCCTTACCCTTACCCTTACAATAACCCTAAACCTAACCCTAAACCTAACCCTAAAACTTACCCTAACCCTAACCCTAAACCTAACCCTTTCCCTTACCCTAACCCTAACCCTAACCTTAACCCCAACCCTAAACTTAACCCTAAACCTAACCCTAACCCTTACCCTAACCCTAACCCTAGCCTAACCCTAACCCTAACACTTACCCTTACCCTAACCCTAACCCTAACTCTTATCCTAACCCTAACCCTAACCCTAATCCTTAAACTAACCCTAACACGAACCCTAACCCTTAACACTAACCATTACCCTAACCCTATCCGTAACCCTAATCCCTAACCCGAACCCTAACCCTAACCCGTAAACCTTACCCTAACCCTAACCCTTACCCTTACCCTAACCCTAACCCTAACCCTAAACCTTACCCTTACCCTAACCCTAACACATACCCTTAATCTAACCCTAACCCTTACCCTAACCGTAACCCTAAACCTAACCCTAAACCAACCCTAACCCTTACCCTAACCATAACCCTAACCCTAACCCTAAACCTAACACTTACCCTTACCGTAACCCCTACCCTAACCCTAACCCTAACGCTAACCCTTACCCTAACCCTATCCCTAACCATTACCCCAACCCTAATCCTTTCCCTTACCTTAACCCTAAACCTAACCCTTACCCTTACCCTACCGCTAACCCTAACCCTGACCCTAATCCTAACCCTAACCCTAACACATACCCTTACTCAAACCCTAACCCTTACCCTAACCTTAACCATAAACCTAACCCTAAACCAACCCTAACCCTAACCCTAACCCTTACCCTTACCCTAACCTTAACCCCAACACTAACCCTTACCCTAACCCTAACCCTAACCCTGACCCTAACCCTTACCCTAACCCTAACCCTAACTCTAAAGCTAACCCTTACCCTTACCCTAACCCTAACCCAAACCCTAAACCTAACCCTAACCCTAACCCTAACCCTTACCGTAACCCTAACCCTAATCGTAAACCTAACCCTTACCCTTACCCTAACCCTAAACCTAACCCTAAACCTAACACTAAACCTAACCGTAACCCTAACACTTACCCTTACCCTAACCCTAACGCTAACCCTAAACATAACCCTAATCCTAACCCAAACTCTTATCCTTACCCTAACCCTAACCCTAAACCTAATCCTAACCTTTACACTCACCCGAAACCTAAACTTAAACTTAACCCTTACCCTAACCCTATCCCTAACACTTACCCTTACGTTAAACCATACCCTAACCCTAAACCTAACCCTAATCCTAACCCGAACCCTAAAATTAACCCATATTGTTACCCTAACCCTAACCCTAAACCTAACCCTAAAACTTACCCTTACATTAACCCTAACCCTAAACTTAACCCTAAAACATACCCTTACTCTAACCCTAACCCTAACCCTTACCCTTACCCTAAACCTTACCTTTAACCTTACCCTAACCCTAAACCTAACTCTAACCCTAACCCTAACCCTAACCCTTCCCCTAACCTTAACCCTAACCCTTACCCTAACCCTAACCTTAATCCTACCCCTAAACTTAACCCAGATCCTAACCCTAACCCTAACCCTTACCCTTACCCTAACCCTAACCCTAAACCTAACCCTAACACTAACCCTAACATTACCCCTAACCCTAAACCTTACCCTTGCCCTTACACTAACCCTAACCCTAACCTTAACCCCAACCTTAAACCTAACTCTAAACCTAACGCTAACCCTTACCCTAACCCTAACCCTAGCCTAACCCTAACCCTAACACTTACCCTTGCCCAAACCCCAACCATAAACCTTATACTAACCCTAACCCTAACCCTAATCCTTAAACTAACCCTAACACGAACCCTAACCCCTAACCCTAACCCTTACACTAACCCTATCCCTAATCCTAATCCCTAACCCTAACCCTAACCCTAACCCCTAAACCTTACCCTAATCCTAACCCTTACCCTTATCCTAACCCTAAACCTAAACCTAACACTTACCCTTACCGTAACCCCTACCCTAACCCTAACCCTAACCCTAACCCTTACCCTAACCCTACCCCTAAAACTTACCCCATCCCTAAACCTAACCCTAACACTAAACCTAACGCTAAACCTTACCCTTACACTAACACTAACCTTAACCCTAACCCTAAACCTTTCCCTTACCCTAACCCTAACCCTAACCCTAACCCTAATCCTTACCCTTACCTTAACCCTAAACCTAACACTTACACTTACCCTAACGCTAACCCTAACCCTGACCCTAATCTGAACCCTAACCCTAACACATACCCTTACTCTAACGCTAACCCTAAGCCTAACCCCAAACCTAACCCCAAACCTAACCCTAACCCTAACCCTTACCCTAACATTAACCCTAACCCTAAACCTTACCCTTGCCCTTAACCTAAGCCTAACCCTCAACCTAACTCTAACAATAACCCTAACCGTAACCCTTATCCTTACCCTAACCCTAACCCTAATCCTAACCCTAACCCCTAACACCTAACCCTAACCCTAACCCTAACCCTTACCCTTATCCTAAATCTAAACCTAACCCTAACACTTACCCTTACCCTAATCCCTACCCTAACCCTAACCTTAACCCTAACCCTTACCTTAACCCTAACCCTAATCCTAACTCTTACACTTACCCTAACCCTAAACCTAACCCTAACCCTAACCCTAACCCTTACCCTAACCCTAACCCTAACCCTAACCCTTACCCTTAACCTAATGCTAACCCTAACCCTAACCCTAACCCTAACACATACCCTTACCCCAAACCTAACCCGACCCTAACCGTAACCCTACACCTAACCCTAACCCTAACCCTAACCCTAACCCTAACCCTTATCCTAACCATAACCCTAACCCTACCCCTAATCCTAGCACATACCCTAACCCTAACCCTAACTGTTATCCTTACCCTAACCCTAACCCTAAACCTAATGGTAACCCTAACCCTAACCCCTAACCCTAACCGTAAGTCTAACCCTAACCCTAACACTAACCTTTAACCTAACCCTAACCCTAACCTTAATGCTAACCCTAAACCTAACCGTAACCCTTACCCAAACCCTAACCTTAACACTAATCCTTACCCTAAACCTAACCCTAACCCTTACCCTTTCCTTAACCCTAACCCTTACCCTAACCCTACCCCTAACCCTTACCCTAACCCTAACTCTAATCCTAACCCTTACCTTTACCCTAATCCTAAACATAACCTTAACCCCAACCCTAAAACGAACCCTAACCATAACCCTAACCCTTACCCCAAACCTAACCCTAACACTAACCCTAACCCTAACACTTACCCTTACCCTCACCCTAACCCTAACCCTACTCGTAACCTAACCCTAAACCTAACCCTAACACTAAACCTTACCCTAGCACTTACCCTAACCCTAACCCTAACCCTAAACCTAACACTTACCCTTACCCTAACCCTAACCCTACCCCTAATCCTTACCCTAACCCTAACCCTAACCCTAACACTTACCCTAACCCTAACCTTAACCCTAACCCTTACCATTACCCTAACCCTAAACCTAACCCTAACCCTAACTCTTAACCTAACACTAACACTAACCTTAACCCGTAACCCTAAACCTAACCCGTACCCTAACCCTAACCCTAAACCCTAACCCTAACCCTTAACCTAACCCCTACCCTGACCCTTACCCTAACCATTACCCTTACCCTAACCCTAAACCTAACTCTAACCTAACCCAAACACTAACCCTAACCCTAACCCTTACCCGAACCCTAAGAGTAAACCTTACCCTAACCCTTTCCCTTACCCTACTCTTAAACCTAACCCTTATCCTTACCCTAACCCTAACCCTAAACCTAACCCTAACCCTAACCCTAACCCCAACACTAACCCTTACCCGTAACCTAACCCTGACCTTAAACCTAACCCTTTTCCTTACCCTACCCCTAAACCTAACTCTAACCCTAACCCTAAACCTAACCCTAAACCTAACCCTTACCCTAACCCTAACCCTAACCCTAACCCTAAACCTAACCTTAACCCTAACCCTAACCTTAACCCTAACCCTTACCCTTACCGTAACCCTAACCCTAAACATAACCCTAACCCTAAACTTACCCCTAACTGTAACCCTAAACCTTGCCCTTACCTTAACCATCACCCTCAACCTAACACTAACCCTAATCCTAACCCTAACCTAACCCCTAACCCCTAACCCTAACCCTAACCCTAAACCTTACCCTTTCCCTTACCCTATCCCTAACCCTAAACCTAACCCTAACTCTAACCCTAACCCTAACAATAAACCTAAAACTAACCCTTATCCTAACCCTAACCCTAACCCTAACCCTTACCCTTACCCTAACCCTAACCCTAACCCTAATCCTAACCCTTACCCTAACGCTAACCAGAATTTTAACCCTAACCCTTACACTTACCCTAACCCTAACCCTAAACCTAACCCTAATCCTAACCCTTACCGTAACGCTAACCAGAATTTTAACCCTAACACTTACCCTTACCCTAACCCTAACCCTAACCCTAACCCTAACCCTTACCCTAACACTAACCCTAACCCTAACCCTTACCCTAACCCTAAACCTAACACTAACCCTAACCCTTACCCTAACCATAAGCCTAACCCTAACCCTAACCCTAACCCTAACCCTAACCCTAACCCCTGTCCTTACACTAACCCTAACCCATATCTAACCCTAACACTAACCCTAAAACTAACCCTTACCCTTACCCTAACCCTAACGCTAAACCTTACCCTAACAATAGCCCTAACCCTAACCATAAGCCTAACCCTAACCCTAACCCTTACCCTTACCCTAACCCTAACCCTAACCCTAAACCTAACCCTTACATTTACCCTCACCTTAACCCTAAACCTAACCCTAACCCTAAATCTAACCCTTACCCTAACCCAAACCCTAATTTTAACCATAACACTTATTCTTACCCTAACCCTAACCCTAACCCTAAACCTAACCCCAACACTAACCTTAACACTAACCCTTACCCTTACCCTAAACCTAACCCTAACACTAACCCTAACACTAACCCTAACACCTATCCCTAACCCTTACTCTTACCATTACTCTAACCCTAACCCTAACCCTAACCCTTACTCTAACCCTAACCCTAAACCTATCCCTAACCCTAAACCTAAACCTAACCCTACCCTAAAACTAACCCTAACCCTAACCTTAATCCTTACCCTAACCCTAACCCTAACCCTAACCTGAACCCTTACTCTTTACCTAACCCTAACTAAAACACTAACCCTAACCCTTACTCTAATCCTAACCCGAAGCCTAACCCTTACCCTTATAATATCCCTAACCCTAACCCTAACACTTACCCTTACCCTAACTCCTACCATAACCCTAACCCTAACCCTAACCCTTACCCTAGCCCTAACCCTAAACCTTACCCTAACCCTAACCCTAACCCTACCCTAACCTTAACCCTAACCCTAACCCTAACCCTACCCCTAACCCTTGCCCTTACCCTAACACTAAACCTAACACTAACCCTAAACTTAACCCTTACCCTTACCCTAAACCTAAATCTAAACCTAAGCCTAACCCTAACCCTAAAACTAACCCCTAACCCTAACCCTAACCCTAAGTCTTACCCTTATCCTATCCTAACCCTAACCCTAACTCTTACCATTACCCTAACCCCTACCCTAACCCTAACCCTAACCTTTACCCTAAACATAACCCTAACCCTAACAATTACCCTTACCCTAACCCTGAACCTAACCCTAAACCTAACCCTAACCCTAACCCTTACCCTTATCCTTACCCTTACCCTAATCCTAACCTTAAATCTAACCCTAACCCTAACCTTAACCCTTACCCTTTACCTAACCCTAACTCAAACACTAACCCTAACCCTTACTCTAAACCTAACCCGAACCCTAACCCTTACCCTTATTCTATCCCTACCCCTAACCCTAACACTTACCCTTACCCTAACTCCTACCATAACCCTAAACCTAACCCTAACCCTTGCCCTAGCCCTAACACTAAACCTTAACCTAACCATAACCGTAACCCTACCCTAACCTTAACCCTACCCCTAACCCTACCCCTAACCATTGCCCTTACCCTAACACTAAACCTAACACTAACCCTAACCCTAAACTTAACTCTTACCCTTACCCTAAACCTAAATCTAAACCTAAGCCTAACCCTAACCCTAAACCTAACCCCTAACCCTAACCCTAACCCTAAGTCTTACCCTTATCCTACCCTAACCATAACCCTAAAACTTACCCTTACCCTAACCCCTACCTAACCCTAACCCTAACCCTAACATTTACCCTAAACATAACCCTAAACCTAACCCTTACCCTTACCCTAACCCTGAACCTAACCCTAACCCTAACCCTTACCCTTACCCTTATCCTTACCCTTACCCTATCCCTAACCCTAATCCTAACCCTTACCCTAACACTAACCCTAATTTTAACCCTAACACTTACCCTTACCCTAACCCTAACCCTAAACCTATCCCTAACCTTAACACTAACCCTTACCCTTACCCTAACCCTAACCCTAAACCTAACCCAAACACTAACCCTAACACCTTACCCTAACCCTTACCCTAACCCTAACCCTAACCATAACCCTAACACTAACCCTAACCCCTAAACCTAACCCTAACCCTAACCCCTAATCCTAACCCTAACCCTAACCCTTACCCTTACCCTAACCCTAAACCTAATCCTAACCCTAACGCTAACCCTAACCCTTACCCTTATCCTTTCCCTTTCAATAACCCTAACCCTAAACCGAACCCTAACCCTAATCCTATCCCTTACCCTAACACTAAACCTAATTTTAACCCTAACACTTACCCTTACCCTAACCCTAACCATAACCCTTACTCTTACCTGAACCCTAAACCTAACCCTAACCCTAACCCTAACGCTAACCCTAAACCTAAATCTAACCCTTACCCTAAACCTAACCCTAACCCTAACCCTTACCCTTACCCTAACCCTAACCCTAAACCTAACCATAACCCTAACCGTAACCCTTACCCTAACCCTAACCCTAATCCTAACCCTAACCCTAACCCTAACCCTAACCCTATCCCTTACCCTAACCCTAAACCTAACCCTAAACCTAACCCCTAACCCTAACCCTTAACCTAACCCTAATCCTAACCCTTACCCTTACCCTAACCCTAAACCTAACTCTACCCCTAACCCTAACCCTAACCCTAAACCTAAACCTTACCTTAACCCTAACCCTAACCCTAACCCTAACCCTTACCCTTAGCCTTACCCTAACCCTAAACATAACCCTAACCCTAAACCTAACCCTAACCTTAATCCTAACCCTAAATCTAACCCTTGACCTTACCCAAACCCTAACACTAAATCTAACCCTAATCCGAACCCTAACCCGTACCCTTACACTAACCCTAAACCTAACCCTAAACCTAACCCTAACCCTATCCCTTAACCTAACTCTAAACCTACCCCTAACCCCTCCCCTAACCCTAACCCTAACCCTAACCCTTACACTAACCCTAACCCTAACACTAACCCTAACCTTTACCCTAACCATAATCCTAACCATAACCCTTACCCTAACCCTAACCCTAACCCTAACACTAACCTCTACCATTACACTAACCATAACCCTAACTCTAACCCTAACAATATCCCTAAAACTAACCCTTACCGTAACCCTAACCCTAACCCTAACCCTTACCCTTACCCTAACCCTAACCCTAACCCTAAACCTAACCCTTACCGTATCCCTAGCCCTAAACCTAACCCTAACCCTAATCCTAACCCTTACCCTAACGCTAACCAGAATTTTAACCCTAACACTTACCCTAACCCTAACCCTAACGCTAACCCTAAACCTAACCCCCAACCCTAACCCTTAACCTAACACTAACCCTAACCCTAACCCTGATCCTTACCCTAACCCTAAACCTAACTCTAACCCTAAACCTAACCCTAACCCTAACCCTAAACCTTACCATAAACCTAACCCTAACCCTTACCCTAACCTTAATCCTAACCCTAAACCTAACCCTAACCATTACCCTTACCCTAACCCCAACATTAAACCTAACCCTAACCCTAACCCTAACCCTTGCCTTTTCCCTAACCATAACCCTAAACCTAACACTACCCCTTAAACTAACTCTAACTCTAACCCTAACCCTTACCCTAACACTAACCCTAACCCTAACCCTAACCATAACCCCTACCCTTTACCTAATCCTAACCCATATCTAACCCTAACACTAACCCTAAAACTAACCCTTACCCTTACCCTAACCCTAACGCTAAACCTTACCCTAACAATAACCCTAACCCTAACCATAAGCCTAACCCTAACCCTAACCTTTACCCTTACCCTAACCCTAACCCTAACCCGAAACCTAACTCTTACCTTTACCCTCACCTTAACCCTAAACCTAACCCTAACCCTAAATCTAACTCTTACCCTAAACCAAACCCTAATTTTACCCCTAACACTTACCCTTACCCTAACCCTAACCCTAACCCTTAACCTAACCCCAACCCTAACCTTAACACTAACCCTTACCCTTACCCTAACCCTAACCCTAAACCTAACCCTAACACTAACCCTAACACCTATCCCTAACCCTTACCCTAACCCTAACCATTACCATTACCCTAACACTAACCCTAACCCTAAACCTAAACCTAAACCTAACCCTAACCCTAAACCTAACCCTAACCCTAACCTTAATCCTTACCCTAACCCTAACCCTAACCCTAACCTTAACCCTTACAATTTACCTAAGCCTAACCCAAACACTAACCCTAACCCTTACTCTAAACCTAACCCGAACCCTAACCCTTACGCTTATTCTATCCCTAACCCTAACCCTAACACTTACCCTAAACCTAACTCCTACCATAACCCTGATCCTAACCCTAACCCTTACCCTAGCCCTAACCCTAACCCTTACCCTAACCCTAACCCTAACCCTACCCTAACCTTAACCCTAACCCTAACCCTAACCCTACCCCTAACCCATGCCCTTACCCTAACACTAAACCTAACACTAACCCTAACCATAACCCTAACACTAAACTTAACCCTTACCCTTACCCTAAATGTAAATCTAAACCTAGGCCTAACCCTAACCCTAAACCTAACCCCTAATCCTAACCCTAACCCTAAGTCTTACCCTTATCCTATCCCTATCCCTAACCCTAACACTTACCCTTACCCTAAACCCTACCCTAACCCTAAACCTAACCCTAACTTTTACCCTAAACCTAACCCTAACCCTAACCCTTACCCTTACCCTAATCCTGAACCTAACCCAAACCCTAACACCTTAACCTAACCCTTACCCTAACATTAACCCTAATTTTAACCCTAACACTTACCCTTACCCTAACCCTAACCCGACCCCAAACCTATCCCTAACCTTAACACTAACCCTAACCCTTATCCTAACCCTAACCCTAACCATACCCCTAACACTAACCCTAACCCCTAAACCTAACCCTAACCCTAACCCCTAATCCTAACCCTAACCCTAACCCTTACCCTTACCCTAACCCTAAACCTGACCCTAACCCTAACTCTAACCCTTACACTTATCCTTAACCTTTCAATAACCCTAACCCTAAACCTAACCCTACCCTAATCCTAACCTTACCCTAACACTAAACCTAATTTTAACCCTAACACTTACCTTTAACCTAACCCTAATCATAACCCTTACCCTTACCCGAACCCTAAACCTAACCCTAACCCTAACCCTAACCCCAACCCTAAATCTAACCCCTACCCTAAACCTAACCCTAGCCCTAACCCTAACCCTTACCCTTACCCTAACCCTAACGCTAAACCTCACCCTAACAATAACCCTAACCCTAACACCTAACCCTTACCCTAAAACTACACCTTACCCTTACTCTAACCCGAATCATAACACTAACCCTAACCCTTACCCTAACCATAAACCTAACACCTAACCCTAACCCTTAACCTACCTCTAACCCTAACCCTAACCCCTACCCTTACACTTACTCTAACCCTAACCCTAACCCTTATCCTAACCCTAAACCTAAACCTAACCCTTACCCTAACACTAACCCTAACCCTAACCCTTACCCTAACCCTAAAGCTAACACTAACCCTAACCCTTACCCTAACCATAAGCCTAACCCTAAACCTAACCCTTACCCTAACCCTAACACTACCACTAACCCTAACCCCTACCCTTACACTATCCCTAACCCTAACACTAACCCTAACCCTAACCCTAACCCTGACCGTATCCTTAACCCTTACCATAACACTAACAATAATTTTAACCCTAACACTTACCCTTACCCTAACGCTAACCTGAACCGTAACCCTAACAGTAACACTAACCCTTACCTTTACCCTAAACGTAACCCTAAACCTAACCCTAACACTAACCCTAACACCTATCCCTAACCCATACCCTAACACTAAACCTTACCCTTACTCTAACCCTAACCCTAACCCTAACCCTAACCTTAACCCTTACCCTTTACCTAACTCTAACCCAAACCCTAACGCTCACCCTTACCCTAACCCTAACCCT
>JANJXV010000168.1:1213203-1230703 GCA_024803745.1 Megascapheus bottae | reverse complement strand
CCTACCACTAACCCTAACACCTAACCCTGACCCTTACCCTAACCCTAACCCTAACACTAACCCTAACCCCTAACCCTAACCCTATTCCCTAACCCTAACACCAACCCTAACCCTAACCCTTAGCCTTATCCTAACCCTAACCCTAACCCTAACACTTACCCTTAGCCTAACATGTACCTGACCCTAACCCTAATCCTAAATCTAACCCTAACCCTAACCCTAACCCTAACCCTGACCCTAATCCTTAACCTAACCCTAACCCTAACCCTAAACTTACCCTTACCCTTTACCTAACCCTAACCCAAACCCGAAACCTAACCCTTACCCTAACCCTTACTCTTATCCTATCCCTAACCCTAACCCTAACACTTACCCTTACCATAACCCCTACCCTAACCCTAACTCTAAACCTAACCCTTACCTAACCCTAACCTTAACCCTTACCCTAAACCTAACCATAACCCTGACCCTAACCCTAACCCTAACCCTAACCCTAAACCTAACCCTAACCCCAACCTTAACCCTAAACCTAACCCTAACCCTTGCCCTAAACCTAACACTTACCCTTACCTAACCCCTACCCTAAGCCTAACCATAACCCTAACCCTAAACCTAAACTTAACCCTATCTCTAACCCTAACCCTCATGCTTAACCTAACAATAACCCTAACCCTAACCTTACCCTTACCCTTTACGTAACCCTAACCCAAACCCGAACCCTATCCCTTTCCCTAACCCTAACCCTAACCCTTACTCTTATCCTATCCCTAACCCTAACCCTAACACTTACCCTTACCATAACCCCTACCCTAACCCTAACCCTAAACCTAACCCTTTCCTAACCCTTACCCTACCCTAACCCTAACCCTAAACCTAACCCTAACCCTAACCATAACCATAACCCTAAACCTAACCCTAACCCTTGCCCTTACCCTAACCCTCACACTAAACCTAACACTAACCCTAACCGTTACCGTAACCCTAACCTTAAACCTTACCCTTACCCTAAACCTAACCCTAAACCTAACGGTAACCCTAACCCTAAACCTAACCCCTAAAACTAACCCTATCCCTAACTCTTTTCCTTATCCTATCCCTAACACTAACCCTAACACTTACCCTTACCCTAACCCCTACCCTAACCCTAACCCTAACCCTAAACCTAACCCTAACCCTTACCCTTACCTAACCCTAAACCTAACCCTAAAACTAACCCTTACCCTAACCCTAACCCTAACCCTAACACTTACCCTAACCCTAACCCTAAACCTAATCCCTAAACCTAACCCTTAACCTAACCCTAATCCTAACCCTAACCCTAACCCTTACCCTTAACCTAACTCTAAACCAAACTCTAACCCTAACCCTAACCCTAACCCTAAACCTAACCCTAACCCTACTCCTAAACCTAACCCTAAACTTAACCCTAACCGTAACCCTTGCCCTTACACTAACCCTAACACTAACCCTAACCCTAACCTAACCCTAAACCTAACCCTAACCCTTACCCTTACCCTAACCCTAACCCTAAACCTAACCATAACCCTAACCCTAACCCTTACCCTAACTCTAACACTAACCCTAAAACTAACCCTTACCCTAAACCTAATGCTATACCTTACGCTAACCCTAACCCTAAACCTAACCCCTAACCCTAACCCTTAACCTAACCCTAAATCTAACCCTAAACCTAACTCTTACCCTTACCCTAACCCTAAACCTAACTCTAACACTAACCCTAACCCTAAACCTAAGCCTAAACCTTACCCTAAACCTAACCCTAACCCTAAACCTAACCTTAACCCTAACCCTAACCCTAACGTTTACACTTACCCTAACCCTAACCCTAACCCTAAACCTAACCCTAACCCTAACCCTAAACCTAACCCTAACCTTAACCCTAAACCTAACTCTAACCCTTGACCTTACCCTAACCCTAACCCTAACCCTTTAACTAACTCTAACCCTACCCCTAACCGTTTCCCTAAACCTAACCCTAACCCTAACCCTAACCCTAACCCTTTAACTAACTCTAACCCTACCCTAAATCTAAACCTAACCCTAACCCTTACCCTAACCCTAACCCTAACTCTAACAATAACCCTTACCCTAACCATAACCATAACCCTAACCCTAACCCTTACCCTAAACCTAACCCTAACCCTAACACTAACCTCTACCATTACACTAACCCTAAACCTAACTGTAACCCTAACCCTAACCCTAAAACTAACCCTTCCCCTAACAGTAAGCCTAACCCTAACCCTTACCCTTACCCTAACCCTAACCCTAACCCTAAACTTAACCTTAACCATAACCCTTACCCTAAACCTAACCCTAACCCTAACTCTAACAATAACCCAAACCTTAACCTAACTCTAACCCTAACCCTAACCCTTAAGCTAACCCTAACACTAACCCTAACACCTAACCCTAACCCTTACCCTAACACTAACCCTAACCCTAACACTAACCCTAACCCTAACACTTACCCTTATCCTAACCCTAACCCTAACCCTAACACTTACCCTTACCCTAACAACTACCCTAACCCTAACCCTAAATCTAACCCTCACCCTAAACATAACCCTAATCCTTAACCTAACCCTAACCCTAACCGTAACCCTAACCCTAACCCTTTACCTAACCCTAACCCAAACCCGAACCCTAACCCTTGCCCTAACCCTAACCCTAACCCTAACCCTAACCCTTACTCTTATCCTATCCCTAACCCTAACCCTAACACTTAACCTTACCTTAACCCCTACCCTAACCCTAACCTTAAACCTAAACCTTACCTAACCCTAACCGTAACCCCTACCCTAAACCTAACACTAACCCTAACCTTAACCCTAACCCTAACCCTTACCCTTACCCTAACCCTAACACTAAACCTAACACTAACCCTAACCCTAACACTAACCTTAACCCTAACACTTATCCTTACCCTAACCCTAACCCTAACCCTAACCCTAACCCTAACACTAATCCTTACCCTAACCCTAACCCTAAACCTAACCCTTAACGTAACCCTAACCCTAAAACTAACCCCTAACCCTAACCCTAACCCTAACTCTTTCCCTTATCCTATCCCTAACCCTAACCCTAACACTTACCCTTACCCTAACCCCTACCCTAACCCTAACCCTAACCCTAACCCTTCCCCTTAACTAACCCTAACCATAACCCTAAAACTAACCCTTACCCTAACCCTAACCCTAAACCTAACCCTTACCCTGACCCTAACTCTAAACCTAAACCTAACCCCTAACCCTTACCCTTAACCTAACCCTAACCCTAACCCTAAACCTCACTCTTCCCCTTACCCTAAACCTAAACCAAACTCTAATCCTAAACCTAACCCTAACCCTAAACCTAACCCTAACCCTAACCCTAACCTTAACCATAACCCTAACCCAAACCCTTGCCCTTCCCCTAACCCTAACCCTAAACCTAACCCTAACCCTAAACTTAACCCTAACCCTAACCCTTGCCCTTACTCTAACCCTAACACTAAACCTAATACTAATCCTAACCCTAACCCTAACCTTAACCCTTACCCTTACCCTAAAGCTAACCCTAAACCTAACCCTAACCCTAACACTAAACATAACCTCTAACTCTAACCATAACCCTAACTCTTACCTTATCCTATCCCTAACCTTAACCCTAACACTTACCCTTACCCTAACAGCTACCCTAACCCTAACCCTAACCCTAACCCTAAACCTTAAACTTACCCTAACCCTAACCTTAACCCCAACACTAAACCTAAGCCTAAACCTAACCCTAACACTTACCCTTACCCTAACCATAACCATAAACCTAACCATAACCCTAAAGCTAACCCTTACCCTAACCCTAACCCTAATCCTAACCCTAAACCTTACCCTTACCCTAACCCTAACCCTAACCCTAAACCTAACCCCTAACCCTAACCCTTAACCTAAACCTAAACCTAACCCTAACCCTAACCCTTACCCTTACCCTAACCCTAAACCTAACTCTAACACTAACCCTAACCCTAAGCCTAAAACTTACTCTAAACCTAACCATAACCCTAAACCTAACCTTAACCCTAACCTTAACCCTAACCCTAAACCTTACCCTTACCCTAACCCTAACCCTAACCCTAAACCTAAACCTAACACTAAACCTAACCCTAACCTTAACCCCAACCCTAACACTAAACCTTGCCCTTACCCTAACCCTAACCCTAAACCTAAACCTAATCCTAACCTGAACCCGTACCCTTACCCTAACCCTAAACCTAACCCTAACCCTAACCCCTAACCCTTATCCTAAACCTAACCCTAACCCTAACCCTTACCCTAACCCTAACCCTAACTCTAACAATAACCCTTACCCTAACCATAACCATAACCCTAACCCTAACCCTTACCTGAAACCTAACCCTAACCCTAACCCTAATACTAACATCTACCATTACACTAACCCTAACCCTACCTCTAACCCTAAACCTAACCCTAAAACAAACCCTTACCCTAACCCTAACCCTAACCATTACCCTTACCCTAACCCTAAACCTAAACCTAAACCTAACACTTACCCTTACCCTAACCTAAACCTAAACCTAACCCTAACCCTAATCCTAACCCTTACCCTAACCCTAACCCTAAACCTAACCCTAACCCTAACCCTTACCCTAACCCTAACCCTAACCTAACCCTTACCCTAACCCTTACCCTAACCTTGACCTTAACCCTTACCCTTTCCCAAACCCTAATCCTAACCCTAACACTAACCCTAATCCTTACCCTAACCCTTAACCTAACTCTAACCTTAACCCTTACCCTTTCCCTAACCCTAAACCTAATCCTAACCCTAAACCTTATCCTAACACTAACCCTAACCCTAACCCTAACTCTAACCCCAACCCTAACCTTATACCTAACCCTAACCCTAACCCTAACCCTTAACCTAACCCTAACACTAACCCTAACACCTAACCCTTACCCTAACTCTAACCAAAACCCTAACCCTAACACTAACCCTAACCCCTAACCCTAACCCTAACCCCTAACCCTAACCCTACCCCAAACCTAAACCTTTCCCTTATCCTAACCCTAACCCTAACCCTAAAACGTACCATTACCTAATCCCTACCCTAACCCTAACCTTAACCCTAACCCTAAACCTAACCCTAACCCTAATCCTAACCCTAACCCTAACCCTAATCCTTAACCTAACCCTAACCCTAACCCTAACCTTACCTTTACCATTTACCTAACCTTAACACAAACCCTAACTCTAACCCTTACCCTAACCCTAACCCTAACCCTAACCCTTACCCTAACCCCTACCGTAACCCTAACCCTAACCCTAAAACTTACCCTAACCCTTACCCTTACCCTTACCCTTACCCTAACCCTAATCCTAACCCTAACTCTTACCCTTACCTAACCTTAACCCTAAACTTAAAACTAACCCTAACCCTAACCCTAACCCTAAACCTAACCCTAACCGTAATCCTAACCCTAACCCTAACCCTAATCCTTAACCTAACCCTAACCCTAACCCTAACCTTAACTTTACCATTTACCTAAGCTTAACACAAACCCTAACCCTAACCCTTACCCTAACCCTAACCCTAACCCTAACCCTTACCCTATCCCCTACCCTAACCCTGACCCTAACCCTAAAACTTACCCTAACCCTAACCCTTACCCTTACCCTAACTCTAACCCTAATCCTAACCCTAACTCTTACCCTTACCTAACCTTAACCCTAAACTTAAAACTAACCCTTACCCTAACCCTAAAACAAACCCTAATCCTAACCATTACCCTAACCCAAACCCTAACCCTAAACCTAACCCCTAACCCTAACCCTTAACCTACCCCTAACCCTAACCCTTACCCTTACCCTAACCCTAAACCTAACTCTAACCCTAACCCTAAACCTAACCCTAACCCTAACCCTAACCCTAAACCTAACCCTAACCCTAACCCTAACCTTAACCCTAACACTAACCGTAACCCTAACCCTTTCCCTTATCCTAACCCTAACCCTAAATCTAACCCTAACCTTAACCTTAACCCTAATCCTAACCCTAACCCTTGCCCTTACCCTAACCCTAACCATAAACCTAACCCTAAACCTAACCGTAACCTGTACCCTTACCCTAACCCTAAACCGACCCCTAACATTAACCTTAACCCTAACCCTAACCCTTAACCGAACTCTAACCATACCACTAACCCTTACACTAACCCTAACCCTAACCTTAACCCTTACCCTAACCCTAACCCTAACCCTAACCTTAACCATTACACTTACTCTAACCCTAAAACTAACCCTAACCCTAAACCTTAACCTAACCCTAACCCTAACTCTAACCCTAACCCTTACACTAACCATAACCCTAACCCCTAACCCTAACCCTTAACCTAACCCTAACCCTAACCCTAACCCCTACCCTTACACTAACCCTAACCCTAACTCTAACCCTAAGCCTAACCCTAAAACTAACCCTTACACTAACCCTAACCCTAACCCTAACCCTAACCCTTACCATTACACTACCCCTAACCTAAACCTAAATCTAACCCTTACACTTACCCTAACCCTAAACCTAACACTAACCCTAACCCTAACCCTTACCGAACAGTAACCCTAATTTTAACCCTAATCCTTAACCTTACCCTAACCCTAGCCCTAACGCTAACCCTAACCTTAAATCTAACCCTTACCATTACCCTAACCCTATCCCTAAACCTAAACTTAAACCTTACTATTACCCTAACCCTAACCCTAACCTTAACCCTAACCCTAACCCTAAACCAAAGCTTAACCCTAACCCTTATCCTTTCCCTAACCAAACCCTAACAATAAACCTAACCCTAACACTAACCCTAACCCTTACCCTTACCCTAACCTTAACCCTAAATCTAACCCTAAACTTTATCCTAACCCTAACCCTAACCCTAACCCTTACCCTTAACGTAACCCTAACCCTAAAACTAACCCTTACCCTTAACCTAACCCTAACCCTAACCCAACACTTACCCTCACTCTAACCCTATCCCTAACCCTAACCCTAACCCTAACACTTACCCTTACCCTAACACTAACCCTAACCTAACCCTTACCCTAACCCTAACACTTACCCTAACCCTAACCCTAACCCTTACACAAACCCTAACCCTAACCCGAACCCTAAACCCTAACCCTAACACTAAACCTCACCCTAACACTAACCCTAACCCTAACCCTAACCCTTACATTTACACTTACCTTAACCCTAACCCTACCCCTAAACCTAACCCTAACCCTAACCCTAACCCTAACCCTTACCCTTACCCTTACCCAAACCTAACCAAACAATAACCCTAACCCTAAACCTAACCTTTACTCTTACCCTAACCCTAACCCTAAACCTAACCTAAACCTAACAATAAACCTTTCCCTTACCCTAACCCTAACCCTAAATTTAACCCTAAACCTAACACTAACCCTAACCCTTACCCTGAACCTAACCCTAACCCTAACCCTTACCCTTACCCTTACCCTAAACCTAACCCTAAACCTAACCCTAACCCTAACCCTAAACCTTACCCTAACCCTAACCCTAACTTAACCCTTACCCTAACCCTTACCCTAACCTTAACCTTAACCCTTACCCTTTCCCAAACCCTAACCCTAACACTAACCCCAACCCTAACCTTATACCGAACCCTAACCCTAACCCTAACCCTTAACCTAACCCTAACACTAACCCTAACACCTAACCCTAACCCTTACCCTATCCCTAACCAAAACCCTAACCCTAACTCTAACCCCAACCCTAACCTTATACCGAACCCTAACCCTAACCCTAACCCTTAACCTAACCCTAACACTAACCCTAACACCTAACCCTAACCCTTACCCTAACCCTAACCAAAACCCTAACCCTAACACTAACCCTAACCCCTAACCCTAACCCTAACCCTAACCCCTAACCCTAACCCTACCCCAAACCTAAACCTTTCCCTTATCCTAACCCTAACCCTAACCCTAAAACGTACCATTACCTAACCCCTACCCTAACCCTAACCCTAACCCTAACCCTAAACCTAACCCTAACCTTAATCCTAACCCTAACCCTAACCCTAATCCTTAACCTAACCCTAACCCTAACCCTAACCTCAACTTTACCATTTACCTAAGCTTAACACAAACCCTAACCCTAACCCTTACCCTAACCCTAACCCTAACCCTAACCCTTACGCTATCCCCTACCCTAACCCTGACCCTAACCCTAAAACTTACCCTAACCCTAACCCTTACCCTTACCTAACCTTAACCCTAAACTTAAAACTAACCCTTACCCTAACCCTAAAACAAACCCTAATCCTAACCTTTACCCTAACCCAAACCCTAACCCTAAACCTAACCCCTAACCCTAACCCTTAACCTACCCCTAACCCTAACCCTTACCCTTACCCTAACCCTAAACCTAACTCTAACCCTAACCCTAAACCTAACCCTAACCCTAACCCTAACCCTAAACCTAACCCTAACCCTAACCCTAACCTTAACCCTAACACTAACCGTAACCCTAACCCTTTCCCTTATCCTAACCCTAACCCTAAATCTAACCCTAACCTTAACCTTAACCCTAATCCTAACCCTAACCCTTGCCCTTACCCTAACCCTAACCATAAACCTAACCCTAAACCTAACCGTAACCTGTACCCTTACCCTAACCCTAAACCGACCCCTAACATTAACCTTAACCCTAACCCTAACCCTTAACCGAACTCTAACCATACCAATAACCCTTACACTAACCCTAACCCTAACCCTAACCCTTACCCTAACCCTAACCCTAACCCTAACCTTAACCATTACACTTACTCTAACCCTAAAACTAACCCTAACCCTAAACCTTAACCTAACCCTAACCCTAACTCTAACCCTAACCCTTATCCTAACCATAACCCTAACCCCTAACCCTAACCCTTAACCTAACCCTAACCCTAACCCTAACCCCTACCCTTACACTAACCCTAACCCTAACTCTAACCCTAACCCTAAACCTAACCATAACCCTGACCCTAACCCTAACCCTAACCCTAACCCTAACCCTAAACCTAACCATAACCCTGACCCTAACCCTAACCCTAACCCTAACCCTAAACCTAACCCTAACCCCAACCTTAACCCTAAACCTAACCCTAACCCTTGCCCTAAACCTAACACTTACCCTTACCTAACCCCTACCCTAAGCCTAACCATAACCCTAACCCTAAACCTAAACTTAACCCTATCTCTAACCCTAACCCTCATGCTTAACCTAACAATAACCCTAACCCTAACCTTACCCTTACCCTTTACGTAACCCTAACCCAAACCCGAACCCTATCCCTTTCCCTAACCCTAACCCTAACCCTTACTCTTATCCTATCCCTAACCCTAACCCTAACACTTACCCTTACCATAACCCCTACCCTAACCCTAACCCTAAACCTAACCCTTTCCTAACCCTTACCCTACCCTAACCCTAACCCTAAACCTAACCCTAACCCTAACCATAACCATAACCCTAAACCTAACCCTAACCCTTGCCCTTACCCTAACCCTCACACTAAACCTAACACTAACCCTAACCGTTACCGTAACCCTAACCTTAAACCTTACCCTTACCCTAAACCTAACCCTAAACCTAACGGTAACCCTAACCCTAAACCTAACCCCTAAAACTAACCCTATCCCTAACTCTTTTCCTTATCCTATCCCTAACACTAACCCTAACACTTACCCTTACCCTAACCCCTACCCTAACCCTAACCCTAACCCTAAACCTAACCCTAACCCTTACCCTTACCTAACCCTAAACCTAACCCTAAAACTAACCCTTACCCTAACCCTAACCCTAACCCTAACACTTACCCTAACCCTAACCCTAAACCTAATCCCTAAACCTAACCCTTAACCTAACCCTAATCCTAACCCTAACCCTAACCCTTACCCTTAACCTAACTCTAAACCAAACTCTAACCCTAACCCTAACCCTAACCCTAAACCTAACCCTAACCCTACTCCTAAACCTAACCCTAAACTTAACCCTAACCGTAACCCTTGCCCTTACACTAACCCTAACACTAACCCTAACACTAATCCTAACCCTAAACCTAACCCTAACCCTTACCCTTACCCTAACCCTAACCCTGATCATAACCCCTAATCCTAACCCTAACCCTACCTCTTACCTTATCCTATCCCTAAACTTAACCCTAACACTTAACCTTACACTAACCCCTACCCTAACTCTAACCCTAACCCTAACCCTAAACCTTAACCTTTCCCTAACCCTAACCTTAACCCCAACACTAAACCTAACCCTAAACCTAACCCTAACCCTTACCCTTACCCTAACCCTAACCCTAAACCTAACCATAACCCTAACCCTAACCCTTACCCTAACCCTAAACATAACTCTAACACTAACCCTAAAACTAACCCTTACCCTAAACCTAATGCTATACCTTACGCTAACCCTAACCCTAAACCTAACCCCTAACCCTAACCCTTAACCTAACCCTAAACCTAACCCTAAACCTAACTCTTACCCTTACCCTAAGCCTAAACCTAACTCTAACACTAACCCTAACCCTAAACCTAAGCCTAAACCTTACCCTAAACCTAACCCTAACCCTAAACCTAACCTTAACCCTAACCCTAACCCTAACGTTTACACTTACCCTAACCCTAACCCTAACCCTAAACCTAACCCTAACCCTAACCCTAAACCTAACCCTAACCTTAACCCTAAACCTAACTCTAACCCTTGACCTTAGCCTAACCCTAACCCTAACCCTTTAACTAACTCTAACCCTACCCCTAACCGTTTCCCTAAACCTAACCCTAACCCTAACCCTAACCCTAACCCTTTAACTAACTCTAACCCTACCCTAAATCTAAACCTAACGCTAACCCTTACCCTAACCCTAACCCTAACTCTAACAATAACCCTTACCCTAACCATAACCATAACCCTAACCCTAACCCTTACCCTAAACCTAACCCTAACCCTAACACTAACCTCTACCATTACACTAACCCTAAACCTAACTGTAACCCTAACCCTAACCCTAAAACTAACCCTTCCCTTAACAGTAAGCCTAACCCTAACCCTTACCCTTACCCTAACCCTAACCCTAACCCTAAACTTAACCTTAACCATAACCCTTACCCTAAACCTAACCCTAACCCTAACTCTAACCCTAACCCAAACCTTAACCTAACTCTAACCCTAACCCTAACCCTTAAGCTAACCCTAACACTAACCCTAACACCTAAACCTAACCCTTACCCTAACACTAACCCTAACCCTAACACTAACCCTAACCCTAACACTTACCCTTATCCTAACCCTAACCCTAACCCTAACACTTACCCTTACCCTAACAACTACCCTAACCCTAACCCTAAATCTAACCCTCACCCTAACCCTAACCCTAATCCTTAACCTAACCCTAACCCTAACCGTAACCCTAACCCTAACCCTTTACCTAACCCTAACCCAAACCCGAACCCTAACCCTTGCCCTAACCCTAACCCTAACCCTAACCCTTACTCTTATCCTATCCCTAACCCTAACCCTAACACTTACCCTTACCTTAACCCCTACCCTAACCCTAACCTTAAACCTAAACCTTACCTAACCCTAACCGTAACCCCTACCCTAAACCTAACACTAACCCTAACCTTAACCCTAACCCTAACCCTTACCCTTACCCTAACCCTAACACTAAACCTAACACTAACCCTAACCCTAACCCTAACCCTAACCTTAACCCTAACCCTTATCCTTACCCTAACCCTAACCCTAACCCTAACCCTAACCCTAACACTAATCCTTACCCTAACCCTAACCCTAAACCTAACCCTTAACGTAACCCTAACCCTAAAACTAACCCCTAACCCTAACCCTAACCCTAACTCTTTCCCTTATCCTATCCCTAACCCTAACCCTAACACTTACCCTTACCCTAACCCCTACCCTAACCCTAACCCTAACCCTAACCCTTCCCCTTAACTAACCCTAACCATAACCCTAAAACTAACCCTTACCCTAACCCTAACCCTAAACCTAACCCTTACCCTGACCCTAACTCTAAACCTAAACCTAACCCCTAACCCTTACCCTTAACCTAACCCTAACCCTAACCCTAAACCTCACTCTTCCCCTTACCCTAAACCTAAACCAAACTCTAATCCTAAACCTAACCCTAACCCTAAACCTAACCCTAACCCTAACCCTAACCTTAACCATAACCCTAACCCAAACCCTTGCCCTTCCCCTAACCCTAACCCTAAACCTAACCCTAACCCTAAACTTAACCCTAACCCTAACCCTTGCCCTTACTCTAACCCTAACACTAAACCTAATACTAATCCTAACCCTAACCCTAATCTTAACCCTTACCCTTACCCTAAAGCTAACCCTAAACCTAACCCTAACCCTAACACTAAACATAACCTCTAACTCTAACCATAACCCTAACTCTTACCTTATCCTATCCCTAACCTTAACCCTAACACTTACCCTTACCCTAACAGCTACCCTAACCCTAACCCTAACCCTAACCCTAAACCTTAAACTTACCCTAACCCTAACCTTAACCCCAACACTAAACCTAAGCCTAAACCTAACCCTAACACTTACCCTTACCCTAACCATAACCATAAACCTAACCATAACCCTAAAGCTAACCCTTACCCTAACCCTAACCCTAATCCTAACCCTAAACCTTACCCTTACCCTAACCCTAACCCTAACCCTAAACCTAACCCCTAACCCTAACCCTTAACCTAAACCTAAACCTAACCCTAACCCTAACCCTTACCCTTACCCTAACCCTAAACCTAACTCTAACACTAACCCTAACCCTAAGCCTAAAACTTACTCTAAACCTAACCATAACCCTAAACCTAACCTTAACCCTAACCTTAACCCTAACCCTAAACCTTACCCTTACCCTAACCCTAACCCTAACCCTAAACCTAAACCTAACACTAAACCTAACCCTAACCTTAACCCCAACCCTAACACTAAACCTTGCCCTTACCCTAACCCTAACCCTAAACCTAAACCTAATCCTAACCTGAACCCGTACCCTTACCCTAACCCTAAACCTAACCCTAACCCTAACCCCTAACCCTTACCCTAAACCTAACCCTAACCCTAACCCTTACCCTAACCCTAACCCTAACTCTAACAATAACCCTTACCCTAACCATAACCATAACCCTAACCCTAACCCTTACCTGAAACCTAACCCTAACCCTAACCCTAATACTAACATCTACCATTACACTAACCCTAACCCTACCTCTAACCCTAAACCTAACCCTAAAACAAACCCTTACCCTAACCCTAACCCTAACCCTAACCATTACCCTTACCCTAACCCTAAACCTAAACCTAAACCTAACACTTACCCTTACCCTAACCTAAACCTAAACCTAACCCTAACCCTAATCCTAACCCTTACCCTAACCCTAACCCTAAACCTAACCCTAACCCTAACCCTTACCCTAACCCTAACCCTAACCTAACCCTTACCCTAACCCTTACCCTAACCTTGACCTTAACCCTTACCCTTTCCCAAACCCTAATCCTAACCCTAACACTAACCCTTACCCTAACCCTAACCCTAACCCTAATCCTTACCCTAACCCTTAACCTAACTCTAACCTTAACCCTTACCCTTTCCCTAACCCTAAACCTAATCCTAACCCTAAACCTTATCCTAACACTAACCCTAACCCTAACCCTAACTCTAACCCCAACCCTAACCTTATACCTAACCCTAACCCTATCCCTAACCCTTAACCTAACCCTAACACTAACCCTAACACCTAACCCTTACCCTAACCCTAACCAAAACCCTAACCCTAACACTAACCCTAACCCCTAACCCTAACCCTAACCCCTAATCCTAACCCTACCCCAAACCTAAACCTTTCCCTTATCCTAACCCTAACCCTAACCCTAAAACGTACCATTACCTAATCCCTACCCTAACCCTAACCTTAACCCTAACCCTAAACCTAACCCTAACCCTAATCCTAACCCTAACCCTAACCCTAACCCTAAACCTAACCCTAACCCTAACCCTAAACCTAACCCTAACCTTAACCCTAAACCTAACTCTAACCCTTGACCTTAGCCTAACCCTAACCCTAACCCTTTAACTAACTCTAACCCTACCCCTAACCGTTTCCCTAAACCTAACCCTAACCCTAACCCTAACCCTAACCCTTTAACTAACTCTAACCCTACCCTAAATCTAAACCTAACGCTAACCCTTACCCTAACCCTAACCCTAACTCTAACAATAACCCTTACCCTAACCATAACCATAACCCTAACCCTAACCCTTACCCTAAACCTAACCCTAACCCTAACACTAACCTCTACCATTACACTAACCCTAAACCTAACTGTAACCCTAACCCTAACCCTAAAACTAACCCTTCCCCTAACAGTAAGCCTAACCCTAACCCTTACCCTTACCCTAACCCTAACCCTAACCCTAAACTTAACCTTAACCATAACCCTTACCCTAAACCTAACCCTAACCCTAACTCTAACCCTAACCCAAACCTTAACCTAACTCTAACCCTAACCCTAACCCTTAAGCTAACCCTAACACTAACCCTAACACCTAACCCTAACCCTTACCCTAACACTAACCCTAACCCTAACACTAACCCTAACCCTAACACTTACCCTTATCCTAACCCTAACCCTAACCCTAACACTTACCCTTACCCTAACAACTACCCTAACCCTAACCCTAAATCTAACCCTCACCCTAACCCTAACCCTAATCCTTAACCTAACCCTAACCCTAACCGTAACCCTAACCCTAACCCTTTACCTAACCCTAACCCAAACCCGAACCCTAACCCTTGCCCTAACCCTAACCCTAACCCTAACCCTTACTCTTATCCTATCCCTAACCCTAACCCTAACACTTACCCTTACCTTAACCCCTACCCTAACCCTAACCTTAAACCTAAACCTTACCTAACCCTAACCGTAACCCCTACCCTAAACCTAACACTAACCCTAACCTTAACCCTAACCCTAACCCTTACCCTTACCCTAACCCTAACACTAAACCTAACACTAACCCTAACCCTAACCCTAACCTTAACCCTAACCCTTATCCTTACCCTAACCCTAACCCTAACCCTAACCCTAACCCTAACACTAATCCTTACCCTAACCCTAACCCTAAACCTAACCCTTAACGTAACCCTAACCCTAAAACTAACCCCTAACCCTAACCCTAACCCTAACTCTTTCCCTTATCCTATCCCTAACCCTAACCCTAACACTTACCCTTACCCTAACCCCTACCCTAACCCTAACCCTAACCCTAACCCTTCCCCTTAACTAACCCTAACCATAACCCTAAAACTAACCCTTACCCTAACCCTAACCCTAAACCTAACCCTTACCCTGACCCTAACTCTAAACCTAAACCTAACCCCTAACCCTTACCCTTAACCTAACCCTAACCCTAACCCTAAACCTCACTCTTCCCCTTACCCTAAACCTAAACCAAACTCTAATCCTAAACCTAACCCTAACCCTAAACCTAACCCTAACCCTAACCCTAACCTTAACCATAACCCTAACCCAAACCCTTGCCCTTCCCCTAACCCTAACCCTAAACCTAACCCTAACCCTAAACTTAACCCTAACCCTAACCCTTGCCCTTACTCTAACCCTAACACTAAACCTAATACTAATCCTAACCCTAACCCTAATCTTAACCCTTACCCTTACCCTAAAGCTAACCCTAAACCTAACCCTAACCCTAACACTAAACATAACCTCTAACTCTAACCATAACCCTAACTCTTACCTTATCCTATCCCTAACCTTAACCCTAACACTTACCCTTACCCTAACAGCTACCCTAACCCTAACCCTAACCCTAACCCTAAACCTTAAACTTACCCTAACCCTAACCTTAACCCCAACACTAAACCTAAGCCTAAACCTAACCCTAACACTTACCCTTACCCTAACCATAACCATAAACCTAACCATAACCCTAAAGCTAACCCTTACCCTAACCCTAACCCTAATCCTAACCCTAAACCTTACCCTTACCCTAACCCTAACCCTAACCCTAAACCTAACCCCTAACCCTAACCCTTAACCTAAACCTAAACCTAACCCTAACCCTAACCCTTACCCTTACCCTAACCCTAAACCTAACTCTAACACTAACCCTAACCCTAAGCCTAAAACTTACTCTAAACCTAACCATAACCCTAAACCTAACCTTAACCCTAACCTTAACCCTAACCCTAAACCTTACCCTTACCCTAACCCTAACCCTAACCCTAAACCTAAACCTAACACTAAACCTAACCCTAACCTTAACCCCAACCCTAACACTAAACCTTGCCCTTACCCTAACCCTAACCCTAAACCTAAACCTAATCCTAACCTGAACCCGTACCCTTACCCTAACCCTAAACCTAACCCTAACCCTAACCCCTAACCCTTACCCTAAACCTAACCCTAACCCTAACCCTTACCCTAACCCTAACCCTAACTCTAACAATAACCCTTACCCTAACCATAACCATAACCCTAACCCTAACCCTTACCTGAAACCTAACCCTAACCCTAACCCTAATACTAACATCTACCATTACACTAACCCTAACCCTACCTCTAACCCTAAACCTAACCCTAAAACAAACCCTTACCCTAACCCTAACCCTAACCCTAACCATTACCCTTACCCTAACCCTAAACCTAAACCTAAACCTAACACTTACCCTTACCCTAACCTAAACCTAAACCTAACCCTAACCCTAATCCTAACCCTTACCCTAACCCTAACCCTAAACCTAACCCTAACCCTAACCCTTACCCTAACCCTAACCCTAACCTAACCCTTACCCTAACCCTTACCCTAACCTTGACCTTAACCCTTACCCTTTCCCAAACCCTAATCCTAACCCTAACACTAACCCTTACCCTAACCCTAACCCTAACCCTAATCCTTACCCTAACCCTTAACCTAACTCTAACCTTAACCCTTACCCTTTCCCTAACCCTAAACCTAATCCTAACCCTAAACCTTATCCTAACACTAACCCTAACCCTAACCCTAACTCTAACCCCAAACCTAACCTTATACCTAACCCTAACCCTATCCCTAACCCTTAACCTAACCCTAACACTAACCCTAACACCTAACCCTTACCCTAACCCTAACCAAAACCCTAACCCTAACACTAACCCTAACCCCTAACCCTAACCCTAACCCCTAATCCTAACCCTACCCCAAACCTAAACCTTTCCCTTATGTAACCCTAACCCTAACCCTAAAACGTACCATTACCTAATCCCTACCCTAACCCTAACCTTAACCCTAACCCTAAACCTAACCCTAACCCTAATCCTAACCCTAACCCTAACCCTAACCCTAAACCTAACCCTAACCCTAAC
>JANJXV010000168.1:1193203-1210703 GCA_024803745.1 Megascapheus bottae | reverse complement strand
ACCTTAACCATAACCCTAACCCAAACCCTTGCCCTTCCCCTAACCCTAACCCTAAACCTAACCCTAACCCTAAACTTAACCCTAACCCTAACCCTTGCCCTTACTCTAACCCTAACACTAAACCTAATACTAATCCTAACCCTAACCCTAACACTTACCCTTACCCTAACAGCTACCCTAACCCTAACCCTAACCCTAACCCTAAACCTTAAACTTACCCTAACCCTAACCTTAACCCCAACACTAAACCTAAGCCTAAACCTAACCCTAACACTTACCCTTACCCTAACCATAACCATAAACCTAACCATAACCCTAAAGCTAACCCTTACCCTAACCCTAACCCTAATCCTAACCCTAAACCTTACCCTTACCCTAACCCTAACCCTAACCCTAAACCTAACCCCTAACCCTAACCCTTAACCTAACCCTAAACCTAACCCTAAACCTAACCCTTACCCTTACCCTAACCCTAAACCTAACTCTAACACTAACCCTAACCCTAAGCCTAAAACTTACTCTAAACCTAACCATAACCCTAAACCTAACCTTAACCCTAACCTTAACCCTAACCCTAAACCTTACCCTTACCCTAACCCTAACCCTAACCCTAAACCTAAACCTAACACTAAACCTAACCCTAACCTTAACCCCAACCCTAACACTAAACCTTGCCCTTACCCTAACCCTAACCCTAAACCTAAACCTAATCCTAACCTGAACCCGTACCCTTACCCTAACCCTAAACCTAACCCTAACCCTAACCCCTAACCCTTACCCTAAACCTAACCCTAACCCTAACCCTTACCCTAACCCTAACCCTAACTCTAACAATAACCCTTACCCTAACCATAACCATAACCCTAACCCTAACCCTTACCTGAAACCTAACCCTAACCCTAACCCTAATACTAACATCTACCATTACACTAACCCTAACCCTACCTCTAACCCTAAACCTAACCCTAAAACAAACCCTTACCCTAACCCTAACCCTAACCATTACCCTTACCCTAACCCTAAACCTAAACCTAAACCTAACACTTACCCTTACCCTAACCTAAACCTAAACCTAACCCTAACCCTAATCCTAACCCTTACCCTAACCCTAACCCTAAACCTAACCCTAACCCTAACCCTTACCCTAACCCTAACCCTAACCTAACCCTTACCCTAACCCTTACCCTAACCTTGACCTTAACCCTTACCCTTTCCCAAACCCTAATCCTAACCCTAACACTAACCCTAATCCTTACCCTAACCCTTAACCTAACTCTAACCTTAACCCTTACCCTTTCCCTAACCCTAAACCTAATCCTAACCCTAAACCTTATCCTAACACTAACCCTAACCCTAACCCTAACTCTAACCCCAACCCTAACCTTATACCTAACCCTAACCCTAACCCTAACCCTTAACCTAACCCTAACACTAACCCTAACACCTAACCCTTACCCTAACTCTAACCAAAACCCTAACCCTAACACTAACCCTAACCCCTAACCCTAACCCTAACCCCTAACCCTAACCCTACCCCAAACCTAAACCTTTCCCTTATCCTAACCCTAACCCTAACCCTAAAACGTACCATTACCTAATCCCTACCCTAACCCTAACCTTAACCCTAACCCTAAACCTAACCCTAACCCTAATCCTAACCCTAACCCTAACCCTAATCCTTAACCTAACCCTAACCCTAACCCTAACCCTAACCTTACCTTTACCATTTACCTAACCTTAACACAAACCCTAACCCTAACCCTTACCCTAACCCTAACCCTAACCCTAACCCTTACCCTAACCCCTACCGTAACCCTAACCCTAACCCTAAAACTTACCCTAACCCTTACCCTTACCCTTACCCTTACCCTAACCCTAATCCTAACCCTAACTCTTACCCTTACCTAACCTTAACCCTAAACTTAAAACTAACCCTAACCCTAACCCTAAACCTAACCCTAACCGTAATCCTAACCCTAACCCTAACCCTAATCCTTAACCTAACCCTAACCCTAACCCTAACCTTAACTTTACCATTTACCTAAGCTTAACACAAACCCTAACCCTAACCCTTACCCTAACCCTAACCCTAACCCTAACCCTTACCCTATCCCCTACCCTAACCCTGACCCTAACCCTAAAACTTACCCTAACCCTAACCCTTACCCTTACCCTAACTCTAACCCTAATCCTAACCCTAACTCTTACCCTTACCTAACCTTAACCCTAAACTTAAAACTAACCCTTACCCTAACCCTAAAACAAACCCTAATCCTAACCATTACCCTAACCCAAACCCTAACCCTAAACCTAACCCCTAACCCTAACCCTTAACCTACCCCTAACCCTAACCCTTACCCTTACCCTAACCCTAAACCTAACTCTAACCCTAACCCTAAACCTAACCCTAACCCTAACCCTAACCCTAAACCTAACCCTAACCCTAACCCTAACCTTAACCCTAACACTAACCGTAACCCTAACCCTTTCCCTTATCCTAACCCTAACCCTAAATCTAACCCTAACCTTAACCTTAACCCTAATCCTAACCCTAACCCTTGCCCTTACCCTAACCCTAACCATAAACCTAACCCTAAACCTAACCGTAACCTGTACCCTTACCCTAACCCTAAACCGACCCCTAACATTAACCTTAACCCTAACCCTAACCCTTAACCGAACTCTAACCATACCACTAACCCTTACACTAACCCTAACCCTAACCTTAACCCTTACCCTAACCCTAACCCTAACCCTAACCTTAACCATTACACTTACTCTAACCCTAAAACTAACCCTAACCCTAAACCTTAACCTAACCCTAACCCTAACTCTAACCCTAACCCTTACACTAACCATAACCCTAACCCCTAACCCTAACCCTTAACCTAACCCTAACCCTAACCCTAACCCCTACCCTTACACTAACCCTAACCCTAACTCTAACCCTAAGCCTAACCCTAAAACTAACCCTTACACTAACCCTAACCCTAACCCTAACCCTAACCCTTACCATTACACTACCCCTAACCTAAACCTAAATCTAACCCTTACACTTACCCTAACCCTAAACCTAACACTAACCCTAACCCTAACCCTTACCGAACAGTAACCCTAATTTTAACCCTAATCCTTAACCTTACCCTAACCCTAGCCCTAACGCTAACCCTAACCTTAAATCTAACCCTTACCATTACCCTAACCCTATCCCTAAACCTAACCTTAAACCTTACTATTACCCTAACCCTAACCCTAACCTTAACCCTAACCCTAACCCTAAACCAAAGCTTAACCCTAACCCTTATCCTTTCCCTAACCAAACCCTAACAATAAACCTAACCCTAACACTAACCCTAACCCTTACCCTTACCCTAACCTTAACCCTAAATCTAACCCTAAACTTTATCCTAACCCTAACCCTAACCCTAACCCTTACCCTTAACGTAACCCTAACCCTAAAACTAACCCTTACCCTTAACCTAACCCTAACCCTAACCCAACACTTACCCTCACTCTAACCCTATCCCTAACCCTAACCCTAACCCTAACACTTACCCTTACCCTAACACTAACCCTAACCTAACCCTTACCCTAACCCTAACACTTACCCTAACCCTAACCCTAACCCTTACACAAACCCTAACCCTAACCCGAACCCTAAACCCTAACCCTAACACTAAACCTCACCCTAACACTAACCCTAACCCTAACCCTAACCCTTACATTTACACTTACCTTAACCCTAACCCTACCCCTAAACCTAACCCTAACCCTAACCCTAACCCTAACCCTTACCCTTACCCTTACCCAAACCTAACCAAACAATAACCCTAACCCTAAACCTAACCTTTACTCTTACCCTAACCCTAACCCTAAACCTAACCTAAACCTAACAATAAACCTTTCCCTTACCCTAACCCTAACCCTAAATTTAACCCTAAACCTAACACTAACCCTAACCCTTACCCTGAACCTAACCCTAACCCTAACCCTTACCCTTACCCTTACCCTAAACCTAACCCTAAACCTAACCCTAACCCTAACCCTAAACCTTACCCTAACCCTAACCCTAACTTAACCCTTACCCTAACCCTTACCCTAACCTTAACCTTAACCCTTACCCTTTCCCAAACCCTAACCCTAACCCTAACACTAACCCCAACCCTAACCTTATACTGAACCCTAACCCTAACCCTAACCCTTAACCTAACCCTAACACTAACCCTAACACCTAACACTAACCCTTACCCTAACCCTAACCAAAACCCTAACCCTAACTCTAACCCCAACCCTAACCTTATACCGAACCCTAACCCTAACTCTAACCCTTAACCTAACCCTAACACTAACCCTAACACCTAACCCTAACCCTTACCCTAACCCTAACCAAAACCCTAACCCTAACACTAACCCTAACCCCTAACCCTAACCATAACCCTAACCCCTAACCCTAACCCTACCCCAAACCTAAACCTTTCCCTTATCCTAACCCTAACCCTAACCCTAAAACGTACCATTACCTAACCCCTACCCTAACCCTAACCCTAACCCTAACCCTAAACCTAACCCTAACCTTAATCCTAACCCTAACCCTAACCCTAATCCTTAACCTAACCCTAACCCTAACCCTAACCTTAACTTTACCATTTACCTAAGCTTAACACAAACCCTAACCCTAACCCTTACCCTAACCCTAACCCTAACCCTAACCCTTACGCTATCCCCTACCCTAACCCTGACCCTAACCCTAACCCTAACCCTAACCCTAACCCTTACCCTAACCCTAACCCTAACCCTAACCTTAACCATTACACTTACTCTAACCCTAAAACTAACCCTAACCCTAAACCTTAACCTAACCCTAACCCTAACTCTAACCCTAACCCTTACCCTAACCATAACCCTAACCCCTAACCCTAACCCTTAACCTAACCCTAACCCTAACCCTAACCCCTACCCTTACACTAACCCTAACCCTAACTCTAACCCTAAGCCTAACCCTAAAACTAACCCTTACACTAACCCTAACCCTAACCCTAATCCTTACCATTACACTACCCCTAACCTAAACCTAAATCTAACCCTTACACTTACCCTAACCCTAAACCTAACACTAACCCTAACCCTAACCCTTACCGAACAGTAACCATAATTTTAACCCTAATCCTTAACCTTACCCTAACCCTAGCCCTAACGCTAACCCTAACCTTAAATCTAACCCTTACCATTACCCTAACCCTATCCCTAAACCTAACCTTAAACCTTACTATTACCCTAACCCTAACCCTAACCTTAACCCTAACCCTAACCCTAAACCAAAGCTTAACCCTAACCCTTATCCTTTCCCTAACCAAACCCTAACAATAAACCTAACCCTAACACTAACCCTAACCCTTACCCTTACCCTAACCTTAACCCTAAATCTAACCCTAAACTTTATCCTAACCCTAACCCTAACCCTAACCCTAACCCTTACCCTTAACGTAACCCTAACCCTAAAACTAACCCTTACCCTTAACCTAACCCTAACCCTAACCCAACACTTACCCTCACTCTAACCCTATCCCTAACCCTAACCCTAACCCTAACACTTACCCTTACCCTAACACTAACCCTAACCCTAACCCAACACTTACCCTCACTCTAACCCTATCCCTAACCCTAACCCTAACCCTAACACTTACCCTTACCCTAACACTAACCCTAACCTAACCCTTACCCTAACCCTAACACTTACCCTAACCCTAACCCTAACCCTTACACAAACCCTAACCCTAACCCGAACCCTAAACCCTAACCCTAACACTAAACCTCACCCTAACACTAACCCTAACCCTAACCCTAACCCTTACATTTACACTTACCTTAACCTTAACCCTACCCCTAAACCTAACCCTAACCCTAACCCTAACCCTTACCCTTACCCTTACCCAAACCTAACCAAATAATAACCCTACCCCTAACCCTAACCCTTACTCTTACCCTAACCATAACCCCAAACCTAACCTAACCCTAAGAATAAACCTTTCCCTTCCCCTAACCCTAACCCTAAATTTAACCCTAAACCTAACACTAACCCTAACCCTAACCCTTACACTAACCCTAACCCTGAACCTAACCCTAACCCTAACCCTTACCCTTACCCTTACCCTAACCCTAACCCTAAACCTAACCCTAACCCTAACCCTAACCCTTACCCTAACCCTAACACTAACCTAAACCTTACCCTAACCCTTACCCTAACCTTAACCTTAACCCTTACCCTTTCCCAAACCCTAAACCTAACCCTAACACTAACCCTTACGCTAACCCTAACCCTAACCATAATCCTTACCCTAACCCTTACCCTAACCCTAACCTTAACCCTTACCCTTTCCCTAAACCTAAACCTAATCCTAACCCTAACCCTTACCCTAACCCCAACCCTAACCCTAACCCTAACTCTAACCCCAACCCTAACCTTATACCTAACCTTAACCCTAACACTAACCCTTAACCTAACCCTAACACTAACCCTAAAACCTAACCCTAACACTTACCCTAACCCTACCCAAAACCCTAACCCTAACACTAAACCTAACCCCTAACCCTAACCCTAACCCTAACACCTAACCCTAACCCTACCCCAAACCTAAACCTTTCCCTTATCCTAACCCTAACCCTAACCCTGAAACGTACCATTACCTAACCCCTACCCTAACCCTAACCCTAACCCTAAACCTAACCCTAACCCTAATCCTAACCCTAACCCTAATCCTAACCCTACCCCTATCCCTAATCCTTAACCTAACCCTAACCCTAACCCTAACCTTACCTTTACCATTTACCTAACCTTAACACAAACCCTAACCCTAACCCTTACCCTAACCCCTACCCTAACCCTAACCCTAACCCTAAAACTTACCCTGACCCTAACCATTACCCTTACCCTAACTCTAACCCTAATCCTAACCCTAACACTTACCCTTACATAACCTTAACCCTAAACTTAAAACTAACCCGTACCCTAACCCTAAAACTAACCCTAATCCTAACCCTTACCCTAACCCAAACCCTAACCCTAATCCTAACCCCTAACCCTAACCCTTAACCTACCCCTACCCCTAACCCTTACCCTTACCCTAACCCTAAACCTAACTCTAACCCTAACCCTAACCCTAAACCTAACCCTAAACCTTACCCTAAACCTAACCCTAACCTTAACCCTAACCTTAACCCTAACACTAACCGTAACCCTAACCCTTACCCTTACCCTAACCCTAACCCTAAACCTAACCCTAACCCTAACCCTAAACTTAACCCTAACCCTAACCCTTGCCCTTACTCTAACCCTAACACTAAACCTAACACTAATCCTAACCCTAACTCTAACCTTAACCCTTACCCTTACCCTAAAGCTAACCCTAAACCTAACCCCTAACCCTAACCCTAACCCTTACCTATACCCTAACCCTTTCCCTTACCCTAACCCTAACCCTAAACCTAACCCTAACCTAACCTTAAACCTAATCCTAACCCTAACCCTTGCCCTTACCCTAACCCTAACCATAAACCTAACCCTAAACCTGACCGTAACCCGTACCCTTACCCTACCCCTAAACCTACCCCTAACATTAACCTTAACCCTAAAACTAACCCTTAACCGAACTCTAACCATACCACTAACCCTTACACTAACCCTAACCCTAACCCTAACCCTTCCCCTAACCCTAAACCCAACACTCACGCTAACCTTAACCCTTACACTTACTCTAACCCTAAAACTAACCCTAACCCTAAACCTTAACCTAACCCTAACCCTAACTGTAACCCTAACCCTTACCCTAACCATAACCCTAACCCCTAACCCTAACCCTTAACCTAACCCTAACCCTAACCCTAACCCCTACCCTTACACTAACCCTAACCCTAACTCTAACCCTAAGCCTAACCCTAAAACTAACCCTTACACTAACCCTAACCCTAACCCTAACCCTTACCATTACCCTACCCCTAACCTAAACCTAAATCTAACCCTTACACTTACCCTAACCCTAAACCTAACCCTAACCCTAACCCTAACCCTTACCCTAACAGTAACCCTAATTTTAACCCTAATCCTTAACCTTACCCTAACCCTAACCCTAACGCTAAACCTAACCTTAACTCTAACCCTTACCCTTACCCTAACCCTATCCCTAAACCTAACCTTAAACCTTACTATTAAACTAACCCTAACCCTAACCTTAACCCTAACCCTAACCCTAAACCTAAGCTTATCCCTAACCCTTATCCTTTCCCTAACCAAACCCTAACAATAAACCTAACCCTAACACTAACCCTAACCCTTACCCTTACACTAACCATAACCCTAAATCTAACCCTAAACATTACCCTAACCCTAACCCTTAACGTAACCCTAACCCTAACACTAACCCTTACCCTTAACCTAACCCTAACCCTAACCCAACACTTACCCTCACTCTAACCCTATCCCTAACCCTAACCCTAACCCTAACACTTACCCTAACCCTAACCCTTAACCTAACCCTAACCCTAACCCTAACCCCTACCCTTACACTAACCATAACCCTAACTCTAACCCTAAGCCTAACCCTAAAACTAACCCTTACACTAACCCTAACCCTAACCCTAACCCTTACCATTACCCTACCCCTAACCTAAACCTAAATCTAACCCTTACACTTACCCTAACCCTAAACCTAACCCTAACCCTAACCCTAACCCTTACCCTAACAGTAACCCTAATTTTAACCCTAATCCTTAACCTTACCCTAACCCTAACCCTAACGCTAAACCTAACCTTAACTCTAACCCTTACCCTTACCCTAACCCTATCCCTAAACCTAACCTTAAACCTTACTATTAAACTAACCCTAACCCTAACCTTAACCCTAACCCTAACCCTAAACCTAAGCTTATCCCTAACCCTTATCCTTTCCCTAACCAAACCCTAACAATAAACCTAACCCTAACACTAACCCTAACCCTTACCCTTACACTAACCATAACCCTAAATCTAACCCTAAACATTACCCTAACCCTAACCCTTAACGTAACCCTAACCCTAACACTAACCCTTACACTTAACCTAACACTAACCATAACCCAACACTTACCCTCACTCTAACCCTATCCCTAACCCTAACCCTAACCCTAACACTTACCCTTACCCTAACACTAACCCTAACCTAACCCTTACCCTAACCCTAACACTTACCCTAACCCTAACCCTAACCCTTACACAAACCCTAACCCTAACCCGAACCCTAAACCCTAACCCTAACACTAAACCTCAACCTAACACTAACCCTAACCCTAACCCTAACCCTTACACTAACCCTAACCCTGACCCTAACCCTAACCCTAACCCTAACCCTTACCCTTACCCATACCCTAAACCTAACCCTAAACCTAACCCTAACCCTAATCCTAACCCCTATTCCTAACCCTAACCAAAACACTCACCCTAACCCTAACCCTAACCCTTACCCAAACCCTAAACCTAACCCTTACACTTACACTTACCCTAACCCTAACCAAACCCTAACCCCAAACCTAAACCTAACCCTTACCCTTACCCTAACCCTAACCCTTAACCTAACCCTAACCCTAAACCTAACCCTTACCCTAACCCTAATACTTACACTAACCCTAAACCTACCCCTAACGCTAACCTTAATCCTAACCCTTACCCTTACCCTAACCCTAACCCTAAACCTAACCCTAACCCTTACCCTTAGCCTTACCCTAACCCTAACCCTTACCCTAACCCTAATTCTTACCCTAACCCTAAATTTAATCCTAACCCTAACCTTAAACCTAACACTTACCCTCACCCTTACCCTTACCCTAAACATAACCCCAAACCTAACCCTAACCCTAACCCTAACCCTAACCCTTACCCTAACCCTAACCCTAACCCTTACTCATACCATAACCCTAACCCCAAACCAAACCCTAAACCTAACCCTAACCCTAAACCTTTCCCTTACCCTAACCCTAACCCTAACCCTAACACTCACCCTTACCCTAACCTTAACCCTAACACTAACCTAAAACTAACCCTAACTTTTACCCTAACCTAAACCTAACCCTTACTCTTACCCTAACCCTAACACTTAGCCTAACCCTAACAACAACCCTAACCTTAACCCTTACCCTAACCTTAACCCTAACCATTACCCTTACCCTAACCCTAACCCTAACCCTAACACTAACTTAATGCTAACCCTAACCTAACAGTAAACCTTACCCTTATCCTAACCTTAACCCTAAACCTAACCCTTACCCTTACCCTAACCATAACCCTAACCCTAACTCCGAAACCTAACCCTAACCCTAACTCTACCCCTTAGCCTTACCCTAACTCGAACCCTAAACCTAAATCTTACCCTAACCCTAACTCTAACCCTTAGCCTTACCCTAACGCTAACCCTAACCCTAACCCTCAACCTTACCCTAACCCTAACCCTAACCCTTACCCTAACCTAAAACTTACCCCTAACCCTAACCGTAACCCTAACGCTCACGCTAAACCTAAACCTAACCCTAACCCTTACCCTAACCCTCACCCTAACCCTAACCCTTACCCTAACCCTAACACTAACTCTAAACCCAACCCTAAACCTAACCCTAACCCTTACCCTTATCCTAACGCTAACCCTTAATCTAATTCGAACAATAACACTAAATCTAACCCTTACCCTAACACTAATCCTTACCCTAATCCTAAACCTAACCCTAACCCTAACGCTAACCCTAACCCTAAACCTAACCTTAACCCTAACCCTACCTTTACCCTACCCTAACCCTAACCACAAACCTAACCCTAACCCTAACCCTAACCCTTACCCTAACCCTAACACTAACCCTAACCCTAACACTTACTGTTACCCCAACCCTAACCCCAAACATAACTCTAACCCTAACCCTTACCCTTCCCCTAAACCTAACCCTAACCCTTACCCTTACCGTAACCCTAACTCTAACCCTAACTCTAACCCCTAACCCTAACCCTAACCCTAAACCTTACCCTTACCCTAACCCTAAAAATAATCCTAACCCTAAATCTAACCCCTAAGCCTACACTAACCCTAACCCTTACCGTTACCCTAACACTAACCCTAACCTTAACCCTAAACCTAACCCTAACCCTAACCTTTACCCTTACCCTTACCCAAACCTAACCAAACCCTAACCCTAACCCTAAACCTAACCCTTACTCTTACCCTAACCCTAAACCCAAACCTAACCTAACCCTAACAATAAACCTTTCCCTTACCCTAACCCTAACCCTAACTTTAACCCTACAACTAACCCTAACCCTTATGCTAACCCTAATCCTAACCCTAAACCCTAACCCTAAGCCTTACCCTAAACCTACCCAACCCTAACCCTAAACCTAACAATAACCCTAACAACTAACCCTAAACCTGAAACTTACCCTTACCCTTACCCTAACCCTAACCCTAAACTTAACACTAAACCTAACACTAAACCTAACCCTGACCCTTACCCTAACCCTAACCCTAGCCCTTACCCTTATGCTAAACCTATCCCTAAAACTAACCCTAACCCTAACCCTAACCCTAACCCTTACCCTTACCCTAAACCTATCCCTAAAACTAACTCTAACCCTAACCCTAACCCTAAACCTTACCCTAACCCTAACCTTAACATTAACACTAACCCTAAACCTAACCCTAACCCCTAACCCTAACCCTAACCCTAACCTTAACCCTAAACCTAACCCTAAATCTAAGCTTAACCCTAACCCTTATCCTTTCCCTAACCAAACCCTAACAATAAACCTAACCCTAACCCTAAACCTAACTCTTACCCTTACCCTAACCCTAACCCTAACCCTAAACCTAACCCTTACCCTTACCCTAAACCTAACCCTAACCCTAACCCTAACCTTAACCCTAAACCTCACTCTTACCCTAAACCTAACCTTAACCCTAACCCTAAACCTAACGCTAACCCTAACCCTACACCTAACCCTTACCATAACCCTAACCCTAACCCTAACCCTAACCTAACCCTTACCCTTACCATAACCCTAACCCTAACCTTAATGCTAAACCTAACACTAACCCTAAGCCTTACCCTAAACCTAACCCTAACCCTAATCCTTACAATAACCCTTACCCGAACCCTAACCTTAACCCTCACCCTTTCCCTAAACCTAACCCTAACCCTAACCCTAACCCTTACCCTAACCCTAACCCTAACCCTAACACTAACCCTAACTCTAACCCTAACCCTAACCTTAACCCTAACCCTTAACCTAACCCTAACATTAACCCTAACAACCAACCCTAACACTAACCCTAACCCCTAACACTAACCCTAACCCTAACCCCTAACCCTAACCCTAACCTTTACACTTATCCAAACCGTAACCCTAACCCTAACACTTACCCTTACGCCCACCTGTACCCTAACCCTAACACTAACCCTAACCCTTACCCTAACCCTAACCCTAACCCTAACCCATAACCTTACCCTAAACCTAAACCTAACCCTAACCCTAACCCTAACCCTAACCCTAACCCTTACACTAACCCTAAACATAAATATTACCCTTACCCTAAACCTAACCCTAACCCTAGCCCTAACCCTTACCCTTACCCTTGCCTTAACCCTAACCCTAACCCTAACTCTTACCCTTACCGTAACGCTAACCCTAACCCTAACCCTAAACGTAACGCTAACTCTAACCCTTAACCTAAACCTAACACTAACAATAACCACTAACACTAACCCTACCCTAAACCTAACCCTAACGTAACACTAACCCTAACCCCTAACCCTAACCCTAACCCTAACCCCTAACCCTAACCCTTATCCTAACCCTAACACTAAACCTAACCCTAACACTATCCCTTACCCTAACCCCTACCCTAACCCTAACCCTAAGCCTAATTCTTACCCTTACCCTAGCACTAACCCTAACCCTAACCCTTACCCTAACTCTAACTTTAACCCTTACCCCACCCGTAAAACTAACCCTAACCCTAACCCTAACCCTAACCCTAATCCTAACCCTAAAACTAACCCTTACCCTAACAATAACCCTAACCCTAACCCTTACCCTTATACTAACCCTAACCCTAAACCTAAACCTAACCCTTGCCCTTACCCTAACCCTAAACCTAAAACTAACAATAACCCTAAGCCTAACCCTAACCCTTACCCTTACCCTAACCCTAACCCTAAACATAACGTTAACCCTAACACTAAACCTAACCCCTAACCCTAACCCTAACCCTAAACCTTAACCTTATCCTATCTCTAACCCTAACCCTAACACTTACCCTTACCCTAACCCCTACCCTAACCTTAACCCTAACCCTAACTCTTACCCTTAAACAAAACATAAACCCAACCGTAACCCCAACACTAATCCTAACCCTAACCCTTACCCTTACCTAACCCTAACCCTAAAACTAACCCTTACCCTAACCCTAACCCTAACCCAAATCTTACCCTAAACCTAACCTTTACCCTAACCCTAACCCTAACCTTAACACTAAACCTAACCCTCACGCTAACCGTAACCCTAAACCTAACCCTAACCCTAACCATTACCCAAACCCTTACCCTAACCCTAAACTTAACCCCAACACTAACCCTAACCGTAACCCTAATCCTAACCCCTAGCCCTAAACCTTAAACTAACCCTAACCCTAACCCTTACACTTACCCTAACCCTAACCCTAACCCTAACCCTAACCCTAACCCAAACCCTTACCCATACCCTAACCCTAACCCTAACCCTAACCCTAAACCTAACCCTAACCCTTACCCTAACCCTAACCCTTACCTATACCCTAACGCTAACGCTAACCCTAACACTAACACTAACCCTAACACAAACCCTTACAATAAACCTAACCCTAACCCTAAGCGTAAGCCTAAACCTAACCCTAACCCTAATCCTAACCCTAACCCTAACCCTAACCCTTACCCTAACCCTAACCCTAACCCTAACCCTTACCCTTACCCTAACCCTAAAACTAACCTTAACCCCAACCCTAAACCTAACCCTAACCCTAACCTTAACCTTAACCTGACGCTAACTCTAAACCTAACCCTAACACTAAACCTAACCCTAACCCTTAACCTAACCCTAAACCTAAACCTAACTCTGACCCTTACCCTTACACTCACCCTAACCCTAAACTTAACCCTAATCCTAAACATAACCCTAACTCTGACCTTAACCCTAACCCTTATCCTTACCTTAACCCTAACCCTAACCCTAACCCTAACCTTAAACCTAACCCTAAACTAAACCTAACCCTTTCCCTTACCCTAACCCTAACCATAAACCTAACCCTAACCTTTACCCTTACCTTAACCCTAACCCAAACCCTAACATTAACCCTAACCCTTACCCTAACCCTAACCCTAACTCTAACCCTTACCCTAAACCTAACCCTAACCCTAACCCTTACCCTTACCGTAACCCTAAACTTAATCCTAACCCTAACCCTAACCCTTACCCTTACCCGTACCCTTACCCTAACCGGAACCCTAAACCTAAACCCTACCCCTAACCGTAATCCTAACCCTAACCCTAAGCCTTACCTTACCCTAAACTTAACCCTAACCTTTACCCTAAACCTAACCCTAACCATAACCTAACCCTAACCCTAACCCTATCCCTAACCCTAAACCTAACCCTTACTCTAACCCTAACCCTAAACCTAACCCTAACCCTTACCCTTACCTGAACCATAACCCTAACAGTAACCCTAACCCTAAACCCTACCCTTACACTAAACCTAACCCTAACTCTAACCCTAACCCTAACCCTAAATTAAGCCTTACCCTAAACCTAACCCTAACACTAACCCTTACCCTTGCCCTAACCCTAACCCTAACCCTAAGCCTAACCCACACCCTTACCCTAACCCTAACCATAAACCTAACCCTAACCCTAACCCTTAGCCTAACACTAACCCTAATATTAACCCTAAACCTTACCCTTACTCTAACCCTAACCCTAACCCTAAACTTAACCCTAACCCTAACCTTAACACTAAACTTAACCTTACCCTAACCCTAAACCTAAACCTAACCCTTAACATTACCATTACCCTAAACCTAACCCTAAACTTAACCCTACCACTAAACCTAACCTTAACCCTAACCCTTATCCTTTACCTACCCTAACCCTAACCCTAACCCTAAACCTAACCCTAACCCTAACCCTAACCCTTACACTTACCCTAACCCTAACCCTAACCCTCACACAAACAATAACCCTAATCCTTACCCTAACCCTAAACCTTACCCTAACCCTTAACCTAACCCTAACACTAACCCTAACACCTAACCCAAAACCTTACCATAATCCTATCCCTAACCCTAACCCTAAACCTATCACTAATACTATCCCCTAAACCTAACCCTAACCCTAACCTCAACCCCTAGCCCTAACCCTACCCATAACCCTTACCCTTATTGTAACTCTAATCCTAAACCTAACACTTACCCTTACCCTAACCCCTACCCTAACCCTAACCCTTACCCTAACCCTAACCCTAATCCTAACCCTTACCCTTATCTTAACCCTAAACCTAACCCTAACCATAACCTTAACCCTAACACTGACCCTTACAGTAACCCTAACCCTAACCCTAACACTAAATCTTACCCTTACCCTAAACCTATCCCTAACCCTAAACCTAAACCTAACCCTTACCCTTGCCTTACCCTAACCCTAACCCTAACCCTAACCCTTACCCTTACTGCAACGCTAACCCTAAACCTAACCCTAACCCTTACCCTTACTCTAAACATATCCCTAACCCTAACCTTTACCCTAACGCGAACCCTATCCCTAACCGTAAACCTAAACCTAACCCTAACCCTAATCCTAACCCTAACCCTAAACCTAAACCTAACCTAACCCTTACCCTTACCCAAACCCTAACCCAAAACTTAACCCTAAACTTAACCCTCACCCTAACCCTTACCCTAACCTAATCCTAACCCTAAACCTAAGCATAACCCTAACCCTATCCCTAACCCTAACCCTTACTCTTACCCTAAACCTAACCCTAACCCTAACCCTAAACTTAACCCTAAACCTAACCCTTACCCTCACCCTAACCCTTACCCATAACCTAATCCTAACCCTAAACCTAACCCTAACCATCACCCTAAACCTAACCCTAACCCTAACCCTTACCCTTACCCTAACCCTAAGCCTAACCTTAACCCCAACCCTAAACCTAACCCTAACCCTAACCCTAACCTTACCCTAACCCTAACCCTAACCCTAACCCTACCCCTAACACTAACACCCTTACCCTAACCCTAACCCTAACCCTAACGCTAACCCTTATCCTAACCCTAACCCCAACCCTAACCCTAACTCTAACACTTAATGTAACCCTAAAACTAACACAACCCCCTAACCCTAATCCTTACCAAAACCCTAACCCTAACCCTAACCCGATCATTAACCCTAACCCCTAACCCTAACCTTAACCCGAACCCCTAACCATAACACTAACCCTTACCCTTATCCTAACCCTAACTCTAACCCTAACCCTTACCTTAACCGTAACCCTTACCCAAACCCTAACCCTAACCCTAAACCTAACCCTAACCCTAACCCTTACCCTAACTCTAACCCTAACCCTACCCCTAAATCTTACCGATACACTAACACTAACCCTAAACCTAAACCTAACCCTAACCCTAAACCTAATCTTAAAACTAACCCTTACACTTACACTAACCCTAACCCTAACCGTAAACCTAACCCTAACCCTAAACCTAACCCTTACCCTTACCCTAACCCTTACCCATACCCTAACGCTAACGCTAACCATAACACTAACACTAACACTGACACATACCCTTACAATAAACCTAACCCTAACACTAAGCGTAAGCCTAAACCTAACCCTAACCCTAATCCTAACCCTAGCCCTAACCCTAACCCTTACCTTAACACTAACCCTAACCCTAACCCTTACCCTTACCCTAACCCTAAAACGAACCTTAACTCCAACCCTAAACCTAACCCTAACCCTAACCTTAACCTTAAGCTGACGCTAACCCTAAACCTAACCCTAACCCTAACCCTAACCCTAACACTAAATCTTACCCTTACCCTAAACCTATCCCTAACTCTAACCCTAAACCTAACCCTTACCCTTGCTTTAACCTAACCCTAACCCTAACCCTAACCCTTACCCTTACTGCAACGCTAACCCTAACCCTAACCCTAACCCTTACCCTTACTCTAAACCTATCCCTAACCCTAACCTTTACCCTAACGCGAACCCTATCCCGAAACCCTAACCCTAAACCTAACCTAAACCCTAACACTTACCGTTACCCTGACCCTATCCCTAACCGTAACCCTAAACCTAACCCTAACCCTAATCCTAACCCTAACCCTAAACCTAAACCTAACCTAACCCTTACCCTTACCCAAACCCTAACCCAAAACTTAACCCTAAACTTAACC
>JANJXV010000168.1:1183203-1185703 GCA_024803745.1 Megascapheus bottae | reverse complement strand
TAACCCTAATCCTAACCTAATCCTAACCCTAAACCTAACCATAACCCTAAACCTATCCCTAACCCTAACCTTTACCCTTACCCTTAACCCCAACCCTAAACCTAACCCTAACCCTAACCCTAACCTTACCCTAACCCTAACCCTAACAGTAACCCTACCCCTAACACTAACACTTACCCTTACCCTAACCCTAACCCTAACCTAACCCTTACCCTTATCCTAACCCTAACTCAAACCCTAACACTTTCCCTTACCCTAACCCCTACCCTAACCCTAACCCTAACCCTTACCCTAACCGTAACCCTTACCCATACCCTAACCCTAACCCTAAACCTAACCCTAACCCTAACCCTTACCCTAACTCTAACCCTACCCCTACCCCTAAATCTTACCCATACACTAACACTAACCCTAAAACTAAACCTAACCCTAACCCTAAACCTAATCTTAAACCTAACCCTTACCCTTACCCTAACCCTAACCCTAACCCTAACCCTTACCCTAACCCTAACCCTAACCCTAACCCTAACCCTAACCCCAACCCTAACCCTAACTCTAACCCTAACCTCAACCTTAACCGTAAACCCAACCCTAACCCTAACTCTAACCCTTACCGTTACCCTAAAACTAAGCCTAACCCAAACCCTAACCCTAACCCTTACACTTACCCTAACCCTAACCTTAATCCTAACCCTAACCCTAACCCTTACCCTTACCCGTACCTTACCCTAACCGGAACCCTAAACCTAAACCCTACCCCTAACCGTAATCCTAACCCTAACCCTAAGCCTTACCTTACCCTAAACTTAACCCTAACCTTTATGCTACACCTAACCCTAACCATAACCTAACCCATACCCTTACCCTAACCCTAACCCTAAACCTAACCCTAACCCTAACTCTTAGCCTAACACTAACCCTAATTTTAACCCTAACACTTACCATTACTCTAACCCTAACCCTAACCCTAACCCTAACCCTAACCTTAACACTAACCCATGCCCTTACCCTAACCCTAACCCTAAACCTAACCCTAAACCTTACCATTACCCTAACCCTAACCCTAAACTTAACCCTAACCCTAAACCTAACCTTAACCCTAACCCTTATCCTTTACCTAACCCTAACCCTAACCCTAACCCTAACCCTAAACCTAACCCTAAACCTAACTCTTACCCTTACCCTAACCCTAACCCTAAACCTAAATCTAACCCTTACCCTTACCCTAAACCTAACCCTAACCCCAACCCTAACCCTAACCTTAACCCAAACCCTTACCCTTACCCTAACTCTAACCCTAACCTTAAAGCTAAACATAACCCTAACCATAACCCTCACACAAACAATAACCCTAATCCTTACCCTAACCCTAAACCTTACCCTAACCCTTAACCTAACCCTAACACTAACCCTAACACCTAACCCAAAACCTTACCATAATCCTAACCCTAACCCTAACACTAAACCTAACACTAATACTATCCCCTAACCCTAACCCTAACCCTAACCCTAACCCCTAGCCCTAACCCTACCCCTAACCCTTACCCTTATTCTAACCCTAATCCTAACCCTAACACTTACCCTTACCCTAACCCCTACCCTAAACCTAACACTAACCCTAACCCTTACACTAACCCTAACCCTAACCCTAACCCTTACTCTTACCTTAACCCTAAACCTAACCCTAACCCTAACCCTAACCGTAACACTGACCCTTACACTAACCCTAACCCTAACACTAACACTAAATCTTACCCTTACCCTAAACCTATCCCTAACCCTAACCCTAACCCTAACCCTTACACTTGCCTTAACCCTAACCCTAACCCTAACCCTTACCCTTACTGCAATGCTAACCCTAACCCTAACCTTAACCCTTACCCTTACTCTAAACCTATTCCTAACCCTAACCTTTACCCTAACGCGAACTCTAACCCAAAACCCAAACTCTAATCCTAACCTAAATCATAACCCCTACCGTTACCCTGACCCTATCCCTAACCGTAACCCTAAACCTAACCCTAACCCTAATCCTAACCCTAACCCTAAACCTAAGCCTGACCTAGCCCTTACCCTTACCCAAACCCTAACCCTAAACTTAACCCTAAACTTAACCCTCACCCTAACCCTTACCCTAACCTAATCCTAACCCTAAACCTAACAATAACCCTAACCCTATCCCTAACCCTAACCCTTACTCTTACCCTAACCCTAACCCTAAACCTAACCCTAACCTTAACCCTAACCCTAACCCTTACCCTCACCCTAACCCTTACGCATAACCTAATCCTAACCCTAAACCTGTCCCTAACCATCAGCCTAACCCTAACCCTAAACCTAACCATAACCCTAACCCTAACCCTAACACTTATCCTTACCCTAACTCTAAGCCTAACTTTAACCCCAACCCTAAACCTAACCCTAACCCTAACCCTAACCTTACCCAACCCTAACCATAACCCTAACCCTAATCCTACCCCTAACACTAACACCCATACCC
>JANJXV010000168.1:1158203-1178203 GCA_024803745.1 Megascapheus bottae | reverse complement strand
AACCTTTTCTTAACCCTAACCCTAAACCTAACCCTAACCCTAACCCTAACCCTTACCCTTACCATAACCCTAAAATAACCCCTAACCCTAACCTTTACCCTAACCCTTAACCCTAACACTAACCCTTACCCTTATCCTAACCCTAAATCTAACCCTAACACTTTCCCTTACCCTAACCCCTACCCTAACCCTAACAATAACCCAACCCTTACCCTAACCGTAACCCTTACTCATACCCTAACCTAACCCTAAACCTAACCCTAACCCTTACCCTAACTCTAACCCTAACCCTACCCCTAAATCTTACCCTTACACTAACACTAACAATAAACCTAAACCTAACCCTAACCCTAAACCTAAACTTAAACCTAACCCTTACCCTTACCCTAACCCTAACCCTAACCGTAAACCTAACCCTAACCCTAAACCTAACCCTTACCCTTACCCTAACACTAATCCTAACCCTAACCCTTACCCTAACCCTAACCCTAACCCTAACACTTACCCTAACCCTAACCCTAAACCTTACCCTAACCCTAACCCTAAACCTTATCCTAACCCTAACCGTAAACCTAACCCTAACCCTAACCCTAACCCTTACCCTTACCCTAACCATAACCCTAACCCTAACCCTAAACCTAATCTTAAACCTAACCCTTACCCTTACCCTAACCCTAACCCTAAACCTAACCCTAAACCTAACCCTAACCCTAAACCTAACCCTTACCCTTACCCTAACACTAATCCTAACCCTAACCCTTACCCTAACCCTAACCCTAACCCTAACTCTAACACTTACCCTAACAATACCCCTAACCATAACCCTTACCCTAACCCTAAACCTAATCCTAAAACTTATCCTAACCCTAACCTTAAAGATAACCATAACCCTAACCCTTAACCTATCCCTAACACTAACCCTAACACCTAACCCTAACCCTAAAACTAACCCTAACCCTAACCCCTAACCCTAACCCTAACCCTAACCTGTAACATTGACCCTAACCCTAACCATTGCCCTTAGTCTAACCGTAACCCTAACCCTAACACTTACCCTTACCGTAACCCCTACCTAACCCTAACCCTACCCCTAACCCTTACCCTAACCCTAATCCTAACCCTAACCGTAACACTTATACTTACTCTAACGCTAAACCGAACCCTAAACTTTAGACTTACCCCAACCCTAACCCTAACCCTAAAACTTACCCTTACCCTAAACCTAACCCTAACCCTAAACTTAACCCTAAACCTAACCCTTACCCTTTCCCTTATTTTAACCCTAACCCTAACCCTATCCCCCACCCTTACCGTAACGCTAACCCTAACACATACCCTTACACTAACCCTATGCCTAACCCTAACCGTAACCCTAAACCTAACCCTAAACCTAAACGTAAACCTAACCTTAACCCTAACCCTTACCCTAACCCTAACCTTAACCCTAAACCTAACCCTTACCCTTTCCCTTATTTTAACCCTAACCCTAACCCTATCCCCCACCCTTACTGTAACGCTAACCCTAACACATACCCTTACACTAACCCTATGCCTAACCCTAACCGTAACCCTAAACCTAACCCTAAACCTAAACGTAAACCTAACCTTAACCCTAACCCTTACCCTAAGCCTAACCTTAACCCAACACTAAATCGAACCCTAACCCTATCCCTAACCCTACCCTTACCCTAACCCTAACCTGAACTTAACCCTAACACTAACCCTAACCCTTACCCTAACCCTAACCCTAACACTAACCCTAAACCTTACACTTACTCTAACTCTAACACTAACCCTAAAACTAACCCTTAACCTAACCCTAACCCTAACCTAACCCTTGCCCTTACCCAAACCCTAACCCTAAACCTAATACTAAACCTAACCCTAACCCTAACCCTAACCCTTAATCTTACCCTACCCTAACCCTAAACCTAACCCTAAAACTAACCCTAAACCTAACCGCTAACCCTAACCCTAACCCTAACCCTTAACCTTATATTATCCCTAGCCGTAACCCTCACACTTACCCTTAACCTAACCCCTACCCTAACCCTAACCCAAACCCTAACCCTTACCCTAACCCTAACCCTTTCGATAACCCTAATCCTAACTCTAACCCTAACCCTAAACCTAACCTAACCCTAACCCTAACCCTAACCCTAACCCTAACCCTAATCCTAAACCGAAACCTTACCCTAACCCTAACCCTAACCCTTCCTCTAACCCAAAACCTAAACTCAACCATAACCGTAACCCTAACCCTAACTCTAACCCTTACCCTTACGTTTACCCTAACCCTAACACATACCCTTACCCTAACCCTATCCCTAACAGTAACCCTAAACCTAACCCTAAACCTAAACCTAAACCTAACCCTAACCCTCACACTTAACCTAACCCTAACCTTAACCCAGCACTAAATCTAACCTAACCCTATCCCTAAACCTTACCCTTAACCTAACCCTAATCCTAACCTAATCCTAACCCTAAACCTAACCATAACCCTAAACCTATCCCTAACCCTAACCTTTACCCTTACCCTTAACCCCAAACCTAAACCTAACCCTAACCGTAACCCTAACCTTACCCTAACCCTAACCCTAACAGTAACCCTACCCTAACACTAACACTTACCCTTACCCTAACCCTAACCCTAACCTAACCCTTACCCTTATCCTAACCCTAACTCAAACCCTAACACTTTCCCTTACCCTAACCCCTACCCTAACCCTAACCCTAACCCTTACCCTAACCGTAACCCTTACCCATACCCTAACCCTAACCCTAAACCTAACCCTAACCCTAACCCTTACCCTAACTCTAACCCTACCCCTACCCCTAAATCTTACCCATACACTAACACTAACCCTAAAACTAAACCTAACCCTAACCCTAAACCTAATCTTAAACCTAACCCTTACCCTTACCCTAACCCTAACCCTAACCCTAACCCTTACCCTAACCCTAACCCTAACCCTAACCCCAACCCTAACCCTAACTCTAACCCTAACCTCAACCTTAACCGTAAACCCAACCCTAACCCTAACTCTAACCCTTACCGTTACCCTAAAACTAAGCCTAACCCAAACCCTAACCCTAACCCTTACCGTAACCCTAACCCTAACCCTAACCCTTACCCTTACCCTCACCCTAACCCTAACCCTTACCCTAACCCTAACCCTAACATTAACCCCAACGCTAAACCTAACACTAACCATAACCCTAACCCTTTCCGGAACCATAACCCTGACCCTAACCCTAACCCTTACCCTAAACCAAACCCTAATCCTAACCCTAACCCTTACCCTTAGCCTCACCTTAACCTTAACCCTAACCCTAACCCTAACCCTAACCTTAAATATAAACCTTGTCCTTACCCTAACCCTAACCCTAACACTAACCCTAACCCTAATCTTAACTCTAACCCTAAGCCTTACCCTAACCGTAACCGTAACCCTAACACGTACAATAACCCTAACCCTAACCCGAAACCTAACACATACCCTTACCCTAACCCTACCCGTAACCCTAACAATAACAATAAACCTAACCCTAACCCTAACCCTAACCCTAAACATTACTCTAATCCTAACACTAGCCCTAACCCTTACCCTAACCCTAACACTAAACCTAACCCTAACCCTAACCCTAAACCTAACCCTTACTCTTACCCTAACCCTAACCCTAACCCTAACACTAACCCTAACCTTAACCCTAACCCTAACCCTTACCCTAACCCTAACGCTAACCGTAACCCTAACACTTACCCTAACCCTAAACCTAACCCTCACCATAACCCTAACACATACCCTTACCCTAACCCAAACCCTAACCCTAACGGTAACCATAAACCTAACCCTAACCTTAACCCTAACCCTAAACCTTACCCTAAACCTAACCCTAACCCTTACCCTTACACTAACCCTAAACCTAACCTTAACCCAACCCTAAACGTAACCCTAACCGTAACCCTAACCCTTACCCTTACCCTATCCCTAACCCTAAACCTAAACCTAAACCTAACCCTAACCTTAACACTAACCCTTACCCTTACCCTTACCCTAACCCTAACCCTAAACCTAAACCTAACATAACCCTAACCTTAACATTTACCCTTAACCTAATCTAACCCTAAACATAAACCTAACCCTTACCCTTACACTCACCCTAACCTTAACCCTAAACCTAATCCTAAACCTAAACCTAACCCTAACCCTTACCCTTAATCTAACCCTAACCATAACACTACCCTAACCCTAAACTTAACCCTAACCCTTACCCTTACCCTAACACTAACCCTAACCCTAACCCTAACCCTAACCCTATCCCTAACCCTAACCCTAACCCTAACCCTAAACCTTACCATTAAGCTAACCCTAACCCTAACCTTAACCAAATCCTAACCCTACCCATAACTCTAACCCTTACCCTAACCCTAACCCTAAACCTAACCCTAAACCTAACCCTAACCCTTACACTTTTCCTAACCCTAACCCTAACCCGAACCTTAACCTTTACCCTTACCCTAACCCTAACCCTAAACCTAACCCTAACCCTTACCTTACCGCTAACCTAACCTTAACCCTAACCCTTACACTTACCCTTACCCTAACCCTAACCCTAAAACTAACCCTAACCCTAACCTAATCCTAAACCTTATCCTTTCCCTAAACCTAACCCTAACCCTAACAATAACCCTTACCCTTACCCTAACCTTAACCCTAATCCTAACCCTAACCCTCACCCTAACCCTAACCTTAACCCTAAACCTAACCCTAACCCTAACCCTTACCCTTACCCTTACCCTAAACCTAACCCTAAAACTAACCCTAACCCTAACCCTAATCCTAACCTTTACCCTTACCCAAACCCAACCCTAAACCTAATCCTAACCCTAACCCTATCCCTAACACATACACTAACCCTAACCCTAACCCTTACCCTTAACCTAATTCTAACCCTAACCTTGACCCCAACCATAAACCTAATCCTAACTCTAACCCTAACCCTTACCCTAACCCTAACCCTAAACCTAATCCTATCACCTACCCCTACCTTAAACCTAACCCTAACCCTTATACTAACCCTAACCCTAATCCTAACCCTAACCCTAACCGTTAACCTTACCCTAACACTAACCCTAACCACTAACCCTAACCCTTACCCTAACCCTAACCCTAACCCTAACCCTTACCCTAACCCTAAACCTAACCCTTACTCTAACCCTAACCCTAACCTCAATCTTAACCCTAAACCTAACCCTAATCCTTACCCTTCCCCTAACCCTAACACTAACCCTAACCTTAATCCTAACCTTAACCCCAAACCTAAACCTAATCCTAACCCTAACCCTAACCCTTACCCTAACACTAACCCTAACCCTAACCCTAAACCTAACACACTTACCCTAACCGTAACCCTTATCCTAACCCTAACACTAACCCTAACCCTAACCCTTAACCTAACCGTAACACTAACCCTAACCCGTAACCCTAAACCTTTCGCTAACCCTAACCTTAACCCTAATCCTTACCCTTACTGTAACCCTAACACTAAGTCTATCCCTAATCCTAACACTAGCCCTAGGCCTACCCTTACACTAACCCTAACGTTAACCCTAACCCTAACCCTAACCCTAAGCCTAACCCTAACCTTAAATCTAAACCTTATCCTTACCCTAACCCTAAACCTAAACTTTACCCTTACCATAACACTAAACCTAATCCTAACCCTTACCCTTACCATAACCCCAACCCTAACCCTAAACCTAACCCTATACTTAACCCTAACCCTTACCTTGCCCTAAACCTAACCCTAACCCTAACACTTACCCTAACACTAACCCTAACCCTAAGCCTTACCCTTACCCTAACGCTACCCCTAACCCTAACACTTACCATAACCCTAACCTTAATGCTAACACTAACCCTAACCCTAAACCTAAACCTAATCCTTACCCTTATCCTAACCCTAAACCTAACCCTAACCCTAACCTCAACCTTAACCCTAATCCTAACCCTAACCCTAACCCTAACTCTAACCCTTACTCTAACCCTAACCCTAACCCTAACCTCAACCTTACCCTAACCCTAACCCTAACAGTAACCCTTACCCTTACCTAACCCTAACCCTAAACCTAAACCTAACCCTAACCTCAACCTTAACCCTAACCCTAACCCTAATCCTAACCCTAAACTCAACCTTAACCCTAACCCTAATCCTAAACCTTAACCTTATCCTAACCCTAACCCTAACCTTAACCCCAACCCTAAACCTACCCTAACCCTAACCCTTAACCTAACCGTAATCCTAACCCTAACCCTAACACTTACATTTACCCTAACACTAACCCTTATCCTAAACTTAACCCTAGCCTTAAACCTAACCTTTAACCTAACCCTAACACTAAGCCTAACCCCTAACACTAACCCTTACCCTAACCCTAACTCCAACCCTAACCCTAACCCTTACCCTTACTCTAACTCTAACCCTAACTCTAATCCTAATCCTACACCTAACCCTAACCCTTAACCTAACCCTAACCCTAACCCTTCCTCTAACCATAACCCTAACCTCAACCATAACCCTAACCCTAACCCTAACCCTAACCCTTACCCTAACACTAACCCTAAACCTAACCCGAACCTTAACCTAAACCTAACCCTAACCCTTATCCTTTCCCTAACCTACCCCTAACCCTAATCCTTACCTTTACACTAACCCTAACCTTAAACCTTACCCTAACCCTAACCCTAACTTTACCCCTAACCCTAACCCTAATACTAAACCTTAAACTTACCCTCACCCTAACCCTAACCCAAAACCTAAACCTAACCCTAACCCTAACCCTAACAAATAACCCTACCCCTATCCCTAACCCTTACCCTTACCCTAACCCTAACCCTAACACTTACCATACCCTAACCTTAATGCTAACACTAAGCTAACCCTAAACCTTACCCTAACCCTAAACCTAACCCTAATCCTTACCCTAACCCTAAACCTAACCCTAACCCTAACCTTAACCCTAACCCTAACCCTAAACCTAACCCTAACTCTAACCCTAACCCTTAGCCTTACCTTACCCTAACCCTAACCCTAAAACTAACCCTAACCCTAACCTTGACCCTTACCCTAACCCTAACCCTAACCCTAAACCTAACCCTAACCCTAACCCAAACACCTAACCCTAACCCTAACCCTAACCCTTACCCTTACCGTAACCCTAACCCTATCCCTAACACTTACCCTAACCCTAAGCCTAACCCTTAGCTTAACCTAATCCTAACCCTAACCTTAACCCCAACCCTAAACCTAACACTAACCCTAACCCTAACCCTTACCCTAACTCTATCCCTAACCCTAACCCTTACCCTAACCCTAACCCTAACCCTTCCCCTTCCCATACGCTAACCCTAACCCTAACCCTAACACTTACTCTAACCCTAACCCTAACCCTTACCCTTCCCTAATCCTAACCCTAACTTTAACCTCAACCCCAAACCTAACCCTAACACTAACCCTAACCCTTACACTAACCCTAATCCTAACTCTAACCCTAACATTTACCCTTACCCTAACTTTAACCCTTATCCTAACCCGATCCCTAACCCAAACACTAACTCTAACCCTTAACCTAACCCCTAACCCTAACCCTTACCCTAACCCTAACCCTAACCCTAATCCTTACCCTTACTCTAACGCTAACCCTAACTTTAACCCCAACCCCAAACCTAACCCTAACCCGAACCCTAACCCTAACTCTAACTCTAACCCTAAACCTAACCCTAACCCTTACCCTTACCCAAACCCTAACCTTAACCCTAACCCTAACCCTAACCTTAATTCTAAACCTTATCCTTACCCTAACCCTAAACCTAAACCTAACCCTAACCCTAAAACTAACCCTTACACTTACCCTAACTGTAAATCTAAACCTAACACTTACCCTTACCATAAACCTAACCCTAACACTAACCCTAATGCTTACACTTACCCTAACCCTAACCCTAACCCTAACTCGTACCCTAACCATAACCCTAAACTTAACCCTAAGCCTAACCTTAACCATAACCATAACCCTAACGAAAACCCTTAAACTAACCCAATCCCTAAACCTAACCCGAACTGTAACCCTATCCACAACCCTAAATCTTATCCTTACCCTAACCCTAAACCTAAACCTAACACTAACCCTAACCCCTAACCCTACCCCTCACCGTAACCCTAAGCCTAACCCTAACCGTTACCCTTACCCTAACCCTAACCCTAACCGTAAGCCTTACCCTAACCCTAACCCCAACACTAAACCTAACCCTAACCCTAACCCTTACCCTAACCCTAACCTTAACCTCAACACTAAACCTAAACCTAACCATAACCCTAAACCTTACCCTTACCTTTACCCTAACCCTAACCCTAAACCTAACCTTAACCTTAACACTAACCCTTACCCTTACTCTAACGCTAAACCTACCCCTAACCCTTACCCTATCCCTAACCCTAAACTTAACCCCAACCCTAAACCGAACCCTAACCCTAACACTAACCCTAACTCTTACTCTAACCCTAACCCTAACCCTACCCTAAAACTTACCCTTAACCTATCTTTAACACTAACCCTACCCTAACCCTATCCAAACCCAAACCCTAACCCTAACCGTAACCCTTACCTAACCCTAACCCTAACCCTTACCCTTACCTTAACACTAAACCTAACGCTAACCCTTACCCTTACCCTTACCCTTACCCTATTGCTAACCCTAAACTGAACCCTTACCCTAACCCTAAACCTAACCCTTACCTAACCCTACCCCTAACCCTAACCATTACCCTTACCGTAACACTAAACCTAACCCTAACCCTTACCCTTACACTTACCCTTACCCTATTGCTAACCCTAAACCTAACCCTAACCCTAACCCTTACCCTAACCATAACCGTAACCCTAACCGTAACCCTAAACCTAACAATAAAACTAACCCTAACCCTAACCCTAAAACTTACCCTAACCCTAACATTAACCCCAACACTAAACCTAACCCTAACCCTAACCCTAACACTTACCCTTACCCTATCCCTAACCCTAAACCTAACCCGAACCCTAACCCTAACCCAAACCTTTACCCTAACCCTAACCCTAATCCTAAACCTAATCTAAAACTTACCCTAACCCTAACCCTAACCCTAAACCTAACCCTAACCTTAACACTGACCCTTACCCTTACCCTAACCCTAACCATAACCCTAACCCTAAACCTAAACCTAAACATAACCCTTACCCTAACACTTAACCTTAACCTAATCTAACCCTAAAAATAAACCTAACCCTTACCCTTACTCTCACCCTAACCTTAACCTTAAACCTAATCCTAACCCTAAACCTAACCCTAAACTTTACCCTCACTCTAACCCTAACCCTAACACTACGCTAACCCTAACCTTAACCCTAACCTTTACCCTTACCCTAACACTAACCCTAACCCTAACCCTAACACTTATCCTATCCCTAACCCTAACCCTAAACCTAAACCTTACCATTAAGCTAATACTAACCCTAACCTTAACCAAATCCTAACCCTACCCCTAACCTTAACCCTTACCCCAACCCTAACCCTAAACCTAACCCAAAACATAACCCTAAACCTAACCCTAACCCTTACCCTTTTCCTAACCCTAAACCTAACCTGAACCTTAACCTTTACCCTTACCCTAACACTAACCCTAAAGCTAACCCTAACCCTAACCTTACCCCTAACCTAACCTTAACCCTAACCCTTACACGTACCCTTACCCTAACCCTAACCCTAAAACTAACCATAACCCTCACCGTAATCCTAACCCTTATCCTTTCCCTAAACCTAAACCAAACGCTAACAATAACCCTTACCCTTACCCTAACCTTAACCCTAATCCTAACCCTAACCCTAACCCTAACCCTAACCTTAACCCTAAACCTAACCCTAACCCTAACCCTTACCCTTACCCTTACCCTAAGCCTAACCCTAAAACTAACCCTAACCCTACCCTAATCCTAACCTTTACCCTTACTCTAACCCCAACCTTAAACCTAAACCTAACCCTAACCCTAACACTTACCCTTCCCTAATCCTAACCCTAACTTTAACCCCAACCCCAAACCTAACCCTAACACTAACCCTAACCCTTACAGTAACCCTAATTCTAACTCTAACCCTAACACTTACCCTTACCCTAATTTTAACCCTTATCCTAACACGATCCCTAACCCGAACACTATCTCTAACCCTTAACCTAACCCCTAACCCTAACACTTACCCTAACCCTAACCCTAACCCTAATCCTTACCCTTACTCTAACCCTAACCCTAACTTTAACCCCAACCCCAAACCTAAACCTAACCTGAACCCTAACCCTAACTCTAACCCTAACCCTAACCCTAACCTTAATTCTAAACCTTATCCTTACCCTAACCCTAAACCTAAACCTAACCCTAACCCTAAAACTAACCCTTACACTTACCCTAACGGTAAATCTAAACCTAACACTTACCCTTACCATAAACCTAACCCTAACACTAACCCTAATGCTTACACTTACCCCAACCCTAACCCTAACCCTAACACTTACCCTAACCATAACCCTAACCTTAACACTAAGCCTAACCTTAACCATAACCATACCCCTAACGAAAACCCTTAAACTAACCCAATCCCTAAACCTAACCCGAACTGTAACCCTATCCACAACCCTAAATCTTATCCTTACCCTAACCCTAAACCTAAACCTAAAACTAAACCTAACCCCTAACCCTACCCCTAACCGTAACCCTAACCCTAACCCTAACCGTTACCCTTACCCTAACCCTAACCCTAACCGAAACCCTTACCCTAACCCTAACCCCAACACTAAACCTAACCCTAACCCTAACCCTTACCCTAACCCTAACCTTAACCTCAACACTAAACCTAAACCTAACCATAACCCTAAACCTTACCCTTACCTTTACCCTAACCCTAACCCTAAACCTAACCTTAACCTTAACCCTAACCCTTACCCTTACCCTAACGCTAAACCTAACCCTAACCCTTACCCTATCCCTAACCCTAACCTTAACCCCAACCCTAAGCCGAACCGTAACCCTAACCCTAACCCTAACTCTTACTCTAACCATAACCCTAACCCTACCCTAAAACTTACCCTTAACCTATCTTTAACCCTAACCCTACCCTAACCCTATCCAAACCCAAACCCTATCCCTAAACCTAAAACTTACCCTAACCCTAACCCTAACCCTTACCCTAACCCTAACCCTAACCCTTAACTAACCCTAACCCTAAACCTTACCCTTACCTTAACAGTAAACCTAAATCTAACCATTACCCTTACCCTTACCCTTACCCTATTGCTAACCCTAACCCTAACCCTAACCCTTACCCTAACCCTAACCCTAACCCTTACCTAACCCTAACCCTAACCCTAACCCTAACCCTTACCCTTACCGTAACACTAAACCTAACCCTAACCCTTACCCTTACCCTTACCCTTACCCTATTGCTAACCCTAACCCTAACCCTAACCCTTACCCTAACCATAACCCTAACCCTAACCATAACCCTAAACCTAACAATAAACCTAACCCTAACCCTAACCCTAAAACTTACCCTAACCCTAACATTAACCCCAACACTAAACCTAACCCTAACCCTAACCCTAACAATTACCCTTACCCTATCCCTAACCCTAAACCTAACCCGAACCCTAACCCTAACCCAAACATTTACCCTAACCCTAACCCTAATCCTAAACCTAAACCTAAACCTTACCCTAACCCTAACCCTAACCCTAAACCTAAACCTAACCCTAACCTTAACACTAACCCTTACCCTTACCCTAACCCTAACACTAACCCTAACCCTAAACCTAAACCTAAACATAATCGTAACCCTAACACTTACCCTTAACCTAATCTAAACCTAAACATAAACCTAACCCTTACCCTTACACTCACCCTAACCTTAACCTTAAACCTAATCCTAACCCTAAACCTAACCCCAAACTTTACCCTCACTCTAACCCTAACCCTAACACTACCCTAACACTAACCTTAACCCTAACCTTTACCCTTACCCTAACACTAACCCTAACACTAACCCTAACACTTATCCTATCCCTAACCCTAACCCTAACCCTAAACCTTACCATTAAGCTAACCCTAACCCTAACCTTAACCAAATCCTAACCCTACCCCTAACCCTAACCCTTACCCCAACCCTAACCCTAAACCTAACCCAAAACATAACCCTAAACCTAACCCTAACCCTTACCCTTTTCCTAACCCTAAACCTAACCCGAACCTTAACCTTTACCTTTACCCTAACCCTAACCCTAAACCTAACCCTAACCCTAACCTTACCCCTAACCTAACCTTAACCCTAACCCTTACACTTACCGTTACCCTAACCCTAACCCTAAAACTAACCATAACCCTCACCCTAATCCTAACCCTTATCCTTTCCCTAAACCTAAACCTAACCCTAACAATAACCCTTACCCTTACCCTAACCTTAACCCTAATCCTAACCCTAACCCTAACCCTAACCTTAACCCTAAACCTAACCCTAACCCTACCCCTTACCCTTACCCTTACCCTAAGCCTAAACCTAAAACTAACCCTAACCCTACCCTAATCCTAACCTTTACCCTTACTCTAACCCCAATCCTAAACCTAAACCTAACCCTAACCCTAACCCTAACACCTAAACCTAACCCTAACCCTAAGCCTTACCCTTACCCTTACGGTAACCCTAACCCTAACCCTAACACTTACCCTAACCCTAACCCTTACCCTTAACCTAATCCTAACCCTAACGTTTACCCCAACCCTAAACCTAATCCTAACTCTAACCCTAACCCTTACCCTAACCCTAACCCTAAACCTAACCCTATCACCAACCCTTACCCTAACCCTAACCCTAACCCTTAACCTAACCCGAACCCTAATCCTAACCCTAAACCTAACCCTTAACCTTACCCTAACACTAACCCTAACCCCTAACCCTAACCCTTACCCTAACCCTAACCCTAACCCTAACCCTTACCCTAACCCTAAACCTAACCCTTACTCTAACCCTAACCCTAACCTCAATCTTAACCCTAAACCTAACCCTAACTCTTACCCTTCCCCTAAACCTAACACAAACCCTAACCTTAATCCTAAACTTAACCCCAAACCTAAAGCTATTCCTAAACCTAACCCTAACCCTTACCCTAACACTAACCCTAACCCTAACCCTAACCCTAACACTTACACTTATCCTAACCCTAACCCTTATCCTAACCCTAACACTAACCCTAACCCTAACCCTTAACCTAACTCTAACACTAACCCTAACCTGTAACCCTAACCCTTTCCCTAACCCTAACCCTAAACCTAACCCTTACCCTTACTCTAACCCTAACACTATGTCTATCCCTAACCCTAACACTAACCCTAAGACTTACCCTTACCCTATCCCTAACCTTAACCCTAACCCTAACCCTAACCCTAAGCCTAACCCTAAACTTAAATCTAAACCTTATCCTTACCCTAACACTAACCCTAACCCTAAACCTAACCTTTACCCTTACCATAACCCTAATCCTAATCCTAACCCTTACCCTTACCATAACCCCAACCCTAACCCTAATCCTAACCCTAAACTTAACTCTAACCCTTACCTTGCCCTAAACCTAACCCTAACCCTAACACTTACCCTAACCCTAACCCTAACCCTAACCCTTACCCTTACCCTAACTCTACCCCTAACCCTAACACTTACCATAACCCTAACCTTAATGCTAACACTAATCCTAACCCTAAACCTAACCCTAACCCTTACCCTTACCCTAACCCTAACCCTAACCCGAACCCTAACCTCAACCTTAACCCTAAACCTAACCCTAAACCTAACCCTAACCTCAACCTTAACCCTAACCCTAACCCTAACCCTAACCCTAACTCTAACCCTTACTCTAACCCTAACCCGAACCCTAACCTCAACCTTACCCTAACCCTAACCATAACAGTAACCCTTACCCTTACCCTTACCTAACCCTAAGCCTAACCCTAAACCTAAACCTAACGCTAACCTCAACCTTAACCCTAAACCTAACCCTAAACTCAAACTTAACCCTAACCCTAATCCTAAGCCTTAACCTTACCCTAACAATAACCCTAACCTTAACCCCAACCCTAAAACTACCCTAACCCTAACCCTCACCCTAACCATACACCTAACCCTAACCCTAACACTTACCTTTACCCTAACCCTAACCCTTATCCTCACCTTAACCCTAACCTTAAACCTAACCTTTAACCTAACCCTAACACTAACCCTAACCCCTACCCTAACCCTAACTCCACCCTTAACCCTAACCCTTACCCTTACTCTAACCCTAACCCTAACTCTAATCCTAATCCTACACCTAACCCTAACCCTTAACCTAACCCTAACCCTAACCCTTCCTCTAACCATAACCCTAACCTCAACCATAAAACTAACCCTAACCATAACCCTAACCCTAACCCTTACCCTAACCCGAACCCTAAACCTAACCCGAACCCTAAACCTAAACCTAACACTAACCCTTATCCTTTCCCTAACCTACCCCTAACACTAACCCTTAACTTTACCATAACCCTAAACTTAAACCTTACCATAACCCTAACCCTAACTTTACCCCTAACCCTAACCCTAATCCTAAACCTTAAACTTACCCTGACCCTAACCCTAACCCAAAACCTAAACCTAACCCTAACCCTAACCCTTAACCTAACCCGAACCCTAATCCTAACCCTAAACCTAACCCTTAACCTTACCCTAACACTAACCCTAACCCCTAACCCTAACCCTTACCCTAACCCTAACCCTAACCCTAACCCTTACCCTAACCCTAAACCTAACCCTTACTCTAACCCTAACCCTAACCTCAATCTTAACCCTAACCTAACACTTACTATAACCCTAACCCTAATCCTAACCCGAACCCTAACCCTAAACCTAACCCTGACCCTTACCCTTACCCTAAACCTAACCCTAAACCTAACCTTAACCTTAACCCTAACCCTTACCCTTAACCTAATGCTAAACCTAACCCTAACCCTTACCCTAAACCTAAACCTAAACCTAAACTTAACCTTAACCCTAACCCTTACCCTTACCCTAAACCTAACCCTAACCCTACCCTAAAACTTACCCTTAACCTAACTTTAACCCTAACCCTAACTCTAACTCTTATCCTAACCCTAACACTAACCCTAACCCTAACCCTAACACTTAAACTAACCCTAACCCTAACCCTTACCCTAACCCTAACCCTAACCTAACCCTAACCCTTAACCTTACCTTAACACTAACCCAAACCCTAACCCTTACCCTAACGCTAACTCTAACCCTAACCCTAACACTAACACTAACACATATCCTAACCCTAACCCTAACCGTAAACCTAACCCTAATCCTAACCCTAACCCTTAACCCTACCCTAAACCAAACACTAACCCTAAACCTAACCCTAACCCTAACCTTAACCCTAACCCTTACCATTACCCTAACCCTAACCCTAACCCTAAACCTAAACCAAACCCTAACCCTAACACTAACACTCACCCTTACCCTAAACCTAACCATAAACCTAACCCTAACCCTTACCTTTACCCTAACCCTAACTTTAACCCTAACCCTAACCCTAAATCTTATCCTAACCGTAACCCTAACCCTAACCATAACACTTAAACTAACCCTAACCCTAACCCTAACCCTAACACTTAAACTAACCCTAACCCTAATCCTTACCCTAAACCTAACCCTAACCCTAACCCTTACCTAACCCTAACCCTAATCCTAACCCTTACCCTTACCTTAACACTAACCTTAACCTTAACCCTAACCCTTACCCTTACCCTAACGCTAACTCTAACCCTAACTCTAACACTAACACATACCCTTACACTAACCCTAATCCTAACTCTAACCATAACCCTAAACCTAACCCTAACACTAACCCTAACCCTAAAGCTAAACATAACCCTTACCATTACTCTAACCCTAAACCTAACCCTAACCATTACACTTACCCTAACGCTAACCCTAACCCTAACCCTAACCTTAAAACTAACCCTAACACTTACCCTAACCTTAACCCTAATCGTAACCCTAACACTTACCCTAACACTGTCCATAACCCTAACCCTAACACATACCCTTACCCTAACCCTAACCCTAACCCTAACCGTAACCCTAAACCTAACTCTAACCCTAACCCTAACCCTAACCCTAAACCTTACCCTTAACCCTAACCCTAAGCGTAACCCTTACCGGTACACTAACCCCAAACCTAATCTCAACCCCAACCCTAAACCTAACCCTAAACCTAACCCTAACCCTTACCCTTACCCTATCCCTAACCCTAAACCTAACCCTAACCCTAACCCTAACCCAAGCCTTTACCCTAACCCTAACCCTAATCCTAACCCTAACCCTTACCCTTACCCTATCCCTAACCCTAAACCTAACCCTAACCCTAACCCTAACCCAAGCCTTTACCCTAACCCTAACCCTAATCCTAACCCTAACCCTAAACCTTACCCTAACCCTAACCTTAACCCTAACCCTTACCCTTACCCTAACCCTAACCCTAACCCTAACCCTAAACCTAACCCTAAACCTAACACTCACACTTACCCTTACCCTAAACCTAACCATAAACCTAACCCTAACCCTTACCTTTACCCTCACACTAACCTTAACCCTAACCCTAACACTAACCCTAACCTTAACTCTAACCCTTATCCTTACCCTAACCGTAACCCTAAACCTAACCCTAAACCTAAACCAAACACTTACTCTTACCCTAACCCTAAACCTAACCCTAACACTTACCCTTACCCTAACCCTGACCCTAACACTAATCCTAAACCTCACCTTAACCCTAACCCTTACCCTTACCCTAACTCTAATCCTAACCCTAACCCTAACCCTAACACTTATCCTAACCCTAAACCTTACCCTTACCTAACCCTAACCGTAAACTTAACCCTAACCCTAACCCTAACCCTTACCATAACCCTAACCCTAACCATAACCCTTACCCTTACCCAAAACCTAACCCTAAACCTAACCTTAACCTTAACCCTAACCCTTACCCTTACCCTAATGCTAAACCTAACCATAACCCTTACCCTAAACCTAACCCTAAACCTAACCTTAACCTTAACCCTGACCCTTACCCTTACCCTAACCCTAACCCTACCCTAAAACTTACCCTTAACCTAACTTTAACCCAAACCCTAACCCTAACTCTTATCCTAACCCTAACTCTAACCCTAACCCTAACCCTAACACTTAAACTAAACGTAACCCTAACCCTTACCCTAACCCTAACCCTAATCCTAACCCTTACCTAACCCTAACCCTTAACCTTACCTTAACACTAACCCAAACCCTAACCCTTACCCTTACCCTAACGCTAACTCTAACCCTAACACTAACACATATCCTAACCCTAACCCTAACCTTAACCCTAACCCTAATCCTAACCCTAACACTTAACCTTACCCTAAACCTAACACCAACCCTAAACCTAACCCTAACCCTAACCTTAACCCTAACACTTACCATTACCCTAACCCTAACCCTAACCCTAAACTTAAACCTAACCCTAACCCTAACACTAAACTTACCCTTACCCTAAACCTAACCATAAACATAACCCTAACCCTTACCTTTACCCTCACACTAACTTTAATCCTAACCTTAACCCTAACCCTAACCTTAACTCTAACCCTTATCCTTACCCTAACCCTAACCTTAAACCTAACCCTAAGCCTAAACCAAACCCTTACTCTTACCCTAACCCTAAACTTAACCCTAACCCTTACCCTTACCCTAACCCGGACCCTAACACTAACCCTAACCCTCAACTTAACCCTAACCCTTACCCTTACCCTAACACTAACCCTAACCCTAACCCTAACCATAACACTTATCCTAACCCTAACCCTAAACCTTACCCTTACCTAACCCTAACCGTAAACTTAAGGCCAAACCTAACACTAAACCTAACCCTTACCATAACCCTAACCCTGAACCTAACCCGAACCCTAACCCTAACCCTAACCCTAACCCTTACCCTTACCCTTACCCTAACCCTAGCTTTAAACCTCAACCTAACCCTAACCCTAACTTTACCCCTAACCCTAACCATAACCCTAACACTTAAACTTACCCTTACCCTAACCCTAACACTAAACCTAACCTTAAGCCTAACCCTAACCCTAACAACTAACCATAACCGTAACCCTAACCCTTACCCTTACCCTAAACCTACCCCTAACCCTAACACTTACCATAACCCTAACAGTAATGCTAACACTAACCCTAACCCTAAACCTTACCCTAACCCTAAACCTAACCCTAACCCTAACCCTAACCATTACATTTTCCCTAACCCTAACCCTAACCCTAACCCTTACCCTTACCATAACCCTAACCCTAAACCTAACCCTAACCATAACCCTAACCTTAACCCTAACCTTAACCCTAACCCTTAGCCTTACCTTACCCTAAACCTAACCCTAAAAGTAACCCTAACCCTAACCCTAACCCTAACCTTTACGCTTACCCTAACCCTAACCCTAAACCTAAACCTTACCCTTACCCTAACCCTAACCCTATCCCTAACACTTACCCTAACCCTAAGCCTAACCCTTACCCTTAAGCTAATCCTAACCCTAACCTTAACCCCAACGCTAAACCTATCACTAACCCTAACCCTTAGCCTAACCCTAACCCTAACCCTAACACTAACACCTACCTTTACCCTAACCCCTAACCCTAACCCTTACCCTAACCCTAACCATAACTCTAACCCTAACCCTAACCCTTACCCTTACCCTAACCCTAACAATAACTCTAATCCTAACCCTAACCCAAACCCTTCCACTTCCCCTAACCCTAACCATAACCCTAACCCTAACACTTACTCTAACCCTAACCCTAACCCTAACCCTTACCCTTCCCTAATACTAACCCTAACCTTAACCCCTACCCCAAACCTAACCCTAACCCTAACCCTAACCCTTACACTAACCCTAACCCTAACTCTACCCTAACACTTATCCTTACCCTAAATTTAACCCTTATCCTAACCCTACCCCTAACTTTAACACAAACTCTAACCCTTTAACTAACCCCTAAACCTAACCCTTACCCAAAACCTAACCCTAAACCTTACCCTTACTCTAACCCTAACCCTAACTCTAACCCTAACCCTAACCCTAACCCTAACCCTAACCCTAACCTTAATTCTAAACCTTATCCTTACCCTAAACCTAACCCTAAACCTAACCCTAACCGTAAACCTAACTCTTACCCTTACCCTAACGCTAAACCTAAACCTAATCCTTACCCTTACCATAACCATAACCCTAAATCTAATCCTAACCTAAACCCTAATGCTAACCCTTACCCTAACCCTAAACCTAACCCTAACACTTACCCTAACCCTAACCCTAACCCTAACCCTAAGCCTACCCTTAACCATAACCATAACCATAACCAAAACCCTTACACTAACCCAAACCCTAAACCTAACCCGAACTGTAACCCTATACCTAACCCTAAATCTTATCCTTACCCTAACCCTAAACCTAAACCTAACACTAACCCTAACCCCTAACCCTAACCGTAACTCTAACCCTAACCGTAACCCTTACCCTTACCCTAAACCTAACCCTAAATATAACCCTTACCCTAACCCTAAGCCCAACACTAAACCTAACCCTAACCCTAACCCTTACCCTAACCCTAACCTTAACCCCAACACTAAACCTAACCCTAACCCTAACCATAAACCTTACCCTAAACCTAACCCTAACCCTAAACTTAACCCTAACCCTAACCTTAACCCTAACCCTTACCCTTATCCTAACCCTAACCCTAACCCTAAACCTAAACCTAACCCTAAACCTAACACTAACA
>JANJXV010000168.1:1133203-1155703 GCA_024803745.1 Megascapheus bottae | reverse complement strand
CACTTAAACTAACCCTAACCCTAACCGTTACCCTAACCCTAACCCTAACCCTAACCCTAACCCTTACCTAATCCTAACCCTAACCCTAACCCTTACCCTTACCTTAGCACTAACCCTAACCCTAACCCTTACCCTTACCCTAACGCTAACTCTAACCCTAACTCTAACACTAACACATACCCTTACACTAACCCTAATCCTAACCCTAAACGTAACCCTAAACCTAACCCTAACCCTAACCCTAACCCTAACGCTAAACATAACCCTTACCATTACTCTAACCCTAAACCTAACCCTAACCCTTACACTTACCCTAACGCTAACCCTAACCCTAACCCTAACCCTTACCCTAAACTTAACCATAAACCTAACCCTAACCATTACCTTTACCCTCACCCTAACCTTAACCCTAACCCTAACACTAACCCTAACCTTAACTCTAACCCTTATCCTTACCCTAACCGTAACCCTAAACCTAACCCTAAACCTAAACCAAATCCTTACTCTTACCCTAACCCTAAACCTAACCCTAACACTTACCCTTACCAAAACCCTGACCCTAACACTAAACCTAACCCTCACCTTAACCCTAACCCTTACCCTTACCCTAACCCTAACCCTTACCCTAACCCTATCCCTAACCCTAACACTTACCCTAACCCTAACCCTAACCCTAACCCTAAGCCTAACCTTAACCATAACCATAACCCTAACCAAAACCCTTACACTAATCCAAACCCAAAACCTAACCTGAACTGTAACCCTATACCTAACCCTAAATCTTATCCTTACCCTAACCCTAAACCTAAACCTAACACTAACCCTAACCCCTAACCCTAACCGTAACCCTAACCCTAACCGTAACCCTTACCCTTACCCTAAACCTAACCGTAACCATAACCCTTACCCTAACCCTAACCCCAACACTAAACCTAACCCTAACCCTAACCCTTACCCTAACCCTAACCTTAACCCCAACACTAAACCTAACCCTAACCCTAAACCTAAACCTTCCCTTACCCTTACCCTAACCCTAACCCTAAACCTAACCTTAACCTTAACCCTAACCCTTACCCTAACGCTAAACCTAACCCTAACCATTACCCTAACCCTAACCCTAACCTTAACCCCAACCCTAAACCTAACCCTAACCCTAACCCTACCCTAAAACTTACCCTTAACCTAACTTTAACCCTACCTCTAACCCTAACTCTTATCCTAACCCTAACCCTAACCCTAACACTAACACTTAAACTAACCCTAACCCTAACCCTTACCTAACCCTAACCCTAACCCTGCAGTTGTGACAAGCCCTGGAAAAATAAATTCCAGCTAAGTTGCCTTGCAAAAAGTTTTGTTTTGAACCTGGTTCTCACCTGTAAGAGTAAAATTGGCAAAACTCTCTTGACACAAACTTCCGGAAAACGAACGGCCAATATTAATTTTGCGCACTTTATGATCTTTGAGTATGAATGTGTGTGAATGAGTGAGTGAACATGTTCAAGGTTAAATTGTCAGCATGCTGTATAAAACAATGGTTGAACTCATTTGAAACAAAGGCAATTGGGTAAATCTAAGTCTAAACTTCAAGAAAATTATTATGCTTGAATGTTTCCTATGTCTTAAAAGTATTATTGCATTGTTTTAAAGAAAAACTGGTAAAAAGTATTTTTCTAAAGATCCTGAAATCTGCGTTTTAAAAAATCTGGTATTGCAATACATACAGCTGTTTACATTGTAAACATTGTATCCTGTTCAGCACAGAGGTGTTAGGGAATTTGGGATTTATTACTTTAAGTTAAAGTTTGGAAACATGTATTAGAAATTTGAATGTAAAATTGTTCATTAACGTCAGAAATTTTGCCTGTCCTTTTTTGCAAACTGACACTAGAAATCTGATGGTAAAATGTGGATAATGTGATTAGTATTTTAAAGGAATGTTTAAAGGTTTATCTCCATGCTATTGGGTGTATTTTAAAAAAGGAGAGGAAACTAAGTCCAGACTTAGACTTTTGGTGCACTGATGTCTATAGTTCTTGAATTAGGGAAAAACTGTTATTTGAGTTTAAACTGTTGTTGGAGTTCTAGACAGTAATCTAAACTGCAAAAGAGCCCCTTTTTCTAAAAGGCAAGAGGAGTGCCTTGAGCCTTAGGGGGCCTGAAGGCAGAAGGAGTTCTTTGTGCCCTTAAAGGTTTTTCAATTGCAAATAAAGGCTAAGGTGTTAATTGTTTAAGCCAGTATCAGTAAAAGTTATTAAGAACATTGGTAATGGGTTTCTAAACAATATTTGAAAGTGAAGTTGTCTTAAATGTTTAAAGAAAGAGAAAAAAGGAAAATTAGGACTACCAAAGTAATTGCTTAATTGCTATTTCAGCTTGCTCTTGTAAGTTACCTTATAGCAACTTCCAGCTAGCCCATGGAGAAGGACAGCAATCCTTATTCAGATGTAACTTTGGCTTTTACCAGGTTCTAGGTAAGCTCATGCTTAGAGACTATTTCTGTGTTGACCACCTTGTTGCTTTAATTGGGAGTAACGTGGCCTTTTGTAGGACTCATTGATCTGAAAGCCACAGCTTTGAGCCTGCCCGGGCAAAGCAAAGTCCCTGTGAGACTATGGTGTCTAATCTGCCAGCAGGATGCTAGGACAGAGTTGTTTTGGAGCTTGAAGTGGCAGAGTGCTAGCTCTGAGCTGAAAAGCTGGGGGGAAGCACTCAAGCACCAAGCTCGGGACTCATAGTGGTAGGGTGCTAGCCTTGAGCTGGAGAGCTGAGAGACAGTACCCAGGCCCCGAGTTCAAGTACAGCAACCAACAAAGTGAAATGCCAATGGCATGTTTATCCCTGTGTGTAGAGACACTACTGGGACACGAAAGCCTCTGCTTGGATGGCAGAGATGGTGTCAGATCTTAGTCACTTGTGCTTGGCCAATCAAATTAATCAGAGCCGGGAGGTCATAGAATAGTTTGGAAGCATGCCTTACTAATTCCCGTGCCTTTCATAACTGGGCAGGAACTTGTCAATCTTCTGTGATAGCGGGTAGTTTAAAGTCCTAACTGAGTAAAATTTTTATTTTTTATTTTTGACACCAGCCATAAATTCAGGAAAAGTTTGTGGATCTGAGGCTTGTGTCTCTATTAATCTGTTTAGATCTGACAACTGAAGCATTGTTAAGGTTGCAGAAATTTAGTTCCCCAGACAATCAAGAAAAAGCCTTTGCAAATGGGTGCTAGGTAGGCTGCGCTGTTGTGGCCAAGGATGGTTTGTGCAGTAGTTGAATGTCAAGTATGATTTCTAGTTTGGAGTAGATTGTTGTTCCTGGTGTCTAGTCCTTGCAACCCCTTGATAAAACAGGCTGGGCTTCTTAAGGTCCCTGGTCAAGCGTGGAGACGGCGCCCCTGAGTCAGCTTGAAGAAGTCACGGAAGTTGAATCTCCGCCCATCAAATCCCCGTTGGACCAAGGGACCAAAGTCATTTTTGGAAAATGTGACAGGATAAATTAGGGGTATAGAAAAGAGTAAAAATTGCACTTGTGTTTCTTTTAAAATAAAAAACGGGGGACATGTTGGGAGCCAGAGTGGAATCAAACTGTACCTTGACTTGCATCAGACGATGGCTATATAGTCTTATTGCTTTCTGGCCCTATTCTATGTAAATGACCTGAGAATTACCATATGAATGTAACACCTGGAGGTTCCCTGGGAGAAGAGGAGGGAAGAAGGGGGAGTGGAAAATAAACGCGGCAGTCTCGGGAGTCTTTGCCTGGACTGTGGACATCCCGGACCCGGTGTGTCTGTCTCTCTTCTTTTTCTTCCTAGTCCTTGTCCCCTATTTCAGGAACCCCAATCTGCGAACCCTGGATTGCTGCCGGTTGGCCCCGGCAAAACATAACCCTAAACCTAACACTAACACTTGCCCTTACCCTAAACCTAACCATAAACCTAACCCTAACCCTTACCTTTACCCTCACCCTAACCTTAACCCTAACCCTAACTCTAACCCTAACCTTAACTCTAACCCTTATCCTTACCCTAACCGTAACCCTAAACCTAACCCTAAACCTAAACCAAACCCTTACTCTTACCCTAACCCTAAACCTAACCCTAACACTTACCCTTAACCTAACCCTGACCCTAACACTAACCCTAACCCTCACCTTAACCCTAACCCTTACCCTTACCCTAACTCTAACCCTAACCCTAACCCTAAACCTAACACTTATCCTAACCCTAACCCTAACCCTAAACCTTACCCTTACCTAACCCTAACCGTAAACTTAACCCTAACCCTAACCCGAACCCTACCCTAACCCTAACCCTAACCCTTACCCTTACCCTAAACCTCACCCTAAAACTAACCTTAACCTTAACCCTAACCCTTACCCTTACCCTAATGCTAAACCTAACCCTAACCCTTACCCTAAACCTAACCTTAAACCTAACCTTAACCTTAACCCTAACCATTACCCTTACCCTAATGTTAAACCTAACCCTAACCCTTACCCTAACCCTAACCCTAAAATTAACCCCAACACTAAATCTAACCCTTACGCTAACCCTAACCCTACCCTAAAACTTACCCTTAACCTAACTTTAACCCCAACCCTAACCCTAACTCTTATCCTAAACCTTACCCTAACCCTAACCCTAACCCTAACCCTTACCTAACCCTAACCCTAACCCTAACCCTAACCCTTAACCTTACATTAACACTAACAATAAACCTAACCCTTACCCTTACCCTAACGCTAACTCTAACCCTAACCCTAACAGTAACACATACCCTAACCCTAACCCTAACCTTAATCCTAACCCTAATCCTAAACCTAACCCTTAACCTTACCCTAAACCTAACAATAACCCTAAACCTAACCCTAACCCTAACCTTAACACTAACCCTTACCATTACCCTAACCCTAACCCTAACCCTAAACCTAAACCTAACCCTAACCATAACACTAACACTTACCCTTACCCTAAACCTAACCATAAACATAACCCTCACCCTTACCTTTACCCTCACCCTAACCTTAACCCTAACCCTAACCCTAACCCTAACCTTAACTCTAACCCTTATCCTTACACTAACCCTAACACTAAACCTAACCCTAACTCTAAACCAAACCCTTACTCTTACCCTAACCCTAAACCTAACCCTAACCCTTACCCTTACTCTAAACCTGACCCTAACACTAACCCTAACCCTCACCTTAACCCTTACCCTTACCCTAACCCTAACGCTAAACCTAACCCTAACCCTAACCATAACCATAACACTTATCCTAACCCTAACCCTAAACCTTACCCTTACCTAACCCTAACCGTAATCTTAACCCCAACCCTAACCCTAACCCTAACCCTTACCATAAACCTAACCCTAACCCTAACTTTACCCCTAGCCCTAACCCTAACCCTAACCCTAACCCTTACCCTTATCCTAACCCTAGTTTAAACTTCACCCTAACCCTAACCCTAATTTTACCCCTAACCATAACCCTAACCCTTAAACTTACCCTTACCCTAACCCTAACACTAAACCTAACCCTAACCCTAACACTAACCCTAACAACTAACCATAACCCTAACCCTTACCCTTACCCTAACCCTACCCCTAACCCTAACACTTACCATAACCCTAACAGTAATGCTAACACTAACCCTAACCCTAAACCTTACCCTAACCCTAAACCTAAACCTAATCCTTGCCCTAAACCTAAACCTAACCCTAACCCTTACTTTTCCCTAACCCTAACCCTAACCCTAACCCTTACCCTTACCCTAAACCTAACCCTAAACCTAACCCTAACCCTAACCTTAACCCTAACGCTAACCCTAACCCTTAGCCTTACCTTACCCTAAACCTAACCCTGAAACTAACCCTAACCCTAACACTAACACTAACCTTTACCCTTACCCTAACCCTAACCCAAAACCTAAACCTAACCCTAACCCTAACCCTAACACCTAACCCTAACCCTAACCCTAACCCTTACCCTTACCCTAACCCTAACCCTATCCCTAACACTTACCCTAACCCTAAGCCTAACCCTTACCCTTAATCTAATCCTAACCCTAACCTTAACCCCAACCCTAAACCTATCACTAACCCTAACCCTTACCCTAACCCTAACCCTAACACTAACCCTAACACCTACCTTTAACCTAACCCTAACCGTAAACCTTATCCTAACCCTAACCCTAAGCCTAAATCTAACCCTTAACCAAACCCTAACACTAACCCTAACCCCTAACCCTAACCCTTACCCTAACCCTAACCCTACCTCTAACCCTAACCCTAACCCTTACCCTTACCCTAACCCTAACCCTAACTCTAACCCTAACCCTAACACAAACCCTTCCCCTTCCCCTAACCCTAACCCTAACCCTAACCCTAACACTTACTCTAACCCTAACCCTAACCCTAACCCTTACCCTTCCCTAATCCTAACCCTAACCTTAACCACTACGCCAAACCTAACCCTAACCCTAACCCTAACCCTTACACTAACCCTAACCCTAACTCTCCTAACACTTACCCTTACCTAACTTTAACCCTTATCCTAACCCTAACCCTAACTTTTACACTAACTCTAACCCTTAAACTAACCCCTAACACTAACCCTTACCCAAACCCTAAACCTAACCCTTACCCTTACCCTAACCCTAACCTAAACCCTAACCCTAACCCTAACCTTAATTCTAAACCTTATCCTTACCCTAACCCTAACACTAAACCTAACCCTAACCCTAAACCTAACCCTTATCCTTACCCTAACGCTAAACCTAATCCTTACCCTTACCATAACCATAACCCTAACCCTTATCGTAAACTTAACCCTAACGCTAACCCTTACCCTAACCCAAACCCTAACCCTAACACTTACCCTAACCCTAAACCTAACCCTAAAACTAAGCCTAACCTTAACCATAACCATAATCCTAACCAAAACCCTTACACTAACCCAATCCCTAAACCTAACCCGAACTGTAACCCTATACCTAACCCTAAATCTTATCCTTACCCTAACCCTAAACCTAAACCTAACACTAACCCTAACCCTTAACCCTAACCATAACCCTAAACCTAACCGTAACCCTTATCCTTACCCTAAACCTAACCCTAACCATAACCCTTACCCTAACCCTAACCCCAACACTAAGCCTAACCCTAATCCTAACCCTTACCCTAACCCTAACCTTAACCCCAACACTAAACCTAACCCTAACCCTAACCCTAAACCTTACCCTTACCCTTACCCTAACCCTAAACCTAAACCTAACCATAACCTTAACCCTAACCCTTACCCTTACCCTAAAGCTAACTTAACCCTAACCCTTACCCTAACCCTAACCCTAAACTTAACCCCAACCCTAAACCTAACCCTAACCCTAACCCTAAACCTTACCCTAACCCTAACCCTAACCCTACCCTAAAACTTACCCTTAACCTAACTTTAACCCTAAACCTAACCCTAACCCTTATCCTAACCCTAACCCTAACCCTAACACTTACCCTAACCCTATCCATAACCCTTACTCTAACCCTAACCCTAACCCTAACCCTTAACTAACCCTAACCCTAACCCTTACCCTTACCTTAACACTAAACCTAACCCTAACCCATACCCTTACCCTAACTCTAACCCTAAACCTAACCCTAACACATACCCTTACCCTAACCCTAACCCTAACCCTAACCGTAAGCCTAAACGTAACGCTAAACCTAACCCTAACCCTAACGCTAACACTTACCCTAACCCTAACCTTAACCCCAACACTAAACCTAAACCTAACCCTAACCAAAACCCTTACCCTTACCCTAACCCTAACCCTAAACCTAACCCTAACCCTAAACCTAACCCTAACCCTTACCCTACCCTAACCCTAATCCTAACCCTAACCCTTACCCTTAACCTAACCCTAACCCTAAACCTAAAACTAAACCTAACCCTAACCCTAACCCTAACCCTTACCCTAACCCTAACCCTAATCTTAAACCTAACCCTTACACTTACCCTAACCCTAATCCTAACCCTAAATCTAACCCTAACCCTAACCTTAGCCCTGACCCTTACCGTTAACCTAAACATAACCCTAAAACTACACCTAACCCTAACCCTTCCCTAACCCTAACCCTAAAACTTACCCTAACCCTAACCGTAACCCTTACCCTACCACTAAAACTTAGCCTAACCCTAACCATAACACTAATCCTTACCCTAAACCTACCCCTAACCCTAACCCTTACACTTACCCTAACCCTAAACCTAACTTTAACCCTAAACGTAACCCTAACCCTAACCCTTACCCTTACCCTAACCCTAACCCTAACCGTAACACTTACTCTAACCCTAACCCCTACACTAAACCTAACCCTAACCCTAACCCTTACCCTAACCCTAACCTTAACCACAACACTAACCCTAACCCTAACCCTAACCCTAAACCTAACCTTAACCTTAACCCTAACCCTTACCCTTACCCTAACACTAAACCTAACCCTAACCCTAACCCTTACCATAACCCTAACCCTAACCTTAACCCCAACCCTAAACCTAACTCTAACCCTAACCCTAACCCTTACCCTAACCCTAACCATAACCCTACCCTAAAACTTACCCTTAACCTAACTTTAACCCTAACTCTAACCCTAACCCTTATCCTAACCCTAGCCCTCACCCTACACTTACCCTAACTCTAACCCTAACCCTTACCATAACCCTAACCCTAACCCTTACCCTTACCTTAACACTAAACCTAACCCTAACCCTTACCCTTACCCTAACGCTAACAATAACCCTAACCCTAACCCTAACACATACCCTTATGCTAACCCTAAGCCTAACCCTAACCGTAACCCTAAACCTAACCCTAAACCTAACCCTAACCTTAACCCTAACACATACCCTAATCCTAACCTTAACCAGAACACTAAACCTAACCCTAACCTAATCCTAAACCTAACCTTAAACTTAACGCAAACCCTTATCCTTACCCTAACGCTAAACCTAACCCTAACCCTTACCCTAACCCTAAACCTAACCTTAACCCCAACCCTAAACCTAACTCTAAGCCTAACCCTAACCCTTACCCTAACCCTAACCATAACACTACCCTAAAACTTACCCTTAACCTAACATTAACCCTAACCCTAACCCTAACCCTTATCCTAAACCTAACCATAACCCTTACGCTTACCTTAACACTAAACCTAACCCTAACCCTTACCCTTACCCTAACGCTAACCATAACACTAACCCTAACCCTAACACATACCCTTACCCTAACCCTAAGCCTACCCTAACCGTAACCCTAAACCTAACCCTAAACCTAACCCTAACCTTAACCCTAACACATACCCTAATCCTAACCTTAACCCCAACACTAAACCTAACCCTAACCCTAACCATAACTCTTACCCTTACCCTAACCCTAACCCTAATCCTAACCCTAACCCTTACCATACCCTAACCCTAATCCTAACCCTAACCCTTACCCTTAACCTAACCCTAACCCTAAAACTAAACCTAACCCTAACCCTAACCCTAACCCTACCCTTACCCTAACCCTAACCCTAACCGTAACCCTTACTCTAACCCTAACCCCAACCCTACACCTAACTCTAACCCTAACCCTAACCCTAACCCTTACCCTAACCATAACCATAACCCTAACCTAAAACTTACCCTTAACCTAACTTTAACCCTAATCCTAACCCTAACCCTTATCCTAACCCTAACCCTCACCCTACACTTACCCTAACCCTAACCCTAACCCTTACCCTAACCCTAACCCTAACCCTAACCCTAACCCTAACCCTAACCCTCACCCTACACTTACCCTAACCCTAACCCTAACCCTTACCCTAACCCTAACCCTAACCCTAACCCTAACCTTAACCCTAACCCTAACCCTTACCCTTACCCTAACCCTAAACCTAACCCTAAACCTAACCCTTACCCTTACCATAACCCTAAACCTAACCTTAACCCCAACCCTAAATCTAACCCTAACCCTAACCCTTACCCTTACTCTAAACCTAACCCTAACCCTAACCCTAACCCTTACCCTAACCCTAACCTTAATCCCAATACTAAACCTAACCCTAACCCTAAACCTAACCCTAACCCTTATCCTTACCCTAACCCTAACCCAAACCCTAAACATAACCCTAACTGTAACCATAACCCTTACCCTAACCCTAACCCTAATCCTAACCCTAACCCTTACCCTTACCCTAACACTAACCCTAACCCTAAAACTAACCCCAACCCTAAACTTAACCCTAACCCTAACCCTAACCCTAATCCTTAACCTAACCGTAAACCTAATCCTAACCCTAACCCTTCCCCTTACCCTAACCCTAACCCTAAAACTAACCCTAACCCTAAACTTAACCCTAACTTTTACCCTCACCCCAACCCTAACCCTAACCCTAAACCTAACCCTAACCCTAACCCTAAAATTAACCCTTACCCTTACCCTAACCCTAACCATAATCCTTACCCTAACCCTAACCCTAACCCTAGCCCTTACCCTAACCCTAACCCTAACCCAAAACAATAACCCTAACCCTTAACCTAACCCGAACCCTAAACCTAACCCTAACCCTTACCCTTACCCTAACCCTAAACCTAACTCTAATCCTAACCTTAACCCTAACTCTAAACCTTACCCTACCCTAACCTTTACCCTAATCCTAACCCTAACCCTAACCCTAACCTTAACCTTAACCCTAATCCTATCCTAACCATTACCCTTACCCTAACCCTAACCGTAAACCTAACCCTAACCCTAACGCTAACCCTAACCTTAACTCTACCTCTAACCCTAACCCTAACCTTACCCTTAACCTTAACCCTAATCCTAACCCTTACCCTTACCCTAACCCTAAACCTAACCTTAACCCCAACCCTAAATCTAACCCTCACCCTAATCCTAACACTTACCCTAACCCTACCCCTTACCCTAACCCTAACCCTAACCCTAACCCTAACCCTAACCCTTAACCTAACCCTAACCCTAACCTTAACCCTTACCCTTACCCTAAGCATAACTCTAACCCTCACCCGAAACCTAACCCTAAACCTTACCCTAACCCTAACCCTAACCGTTACCCTAAACCTAACCCTAACCCTAAACTTAACCCTAACGCTTACCCTAACCATAACCCTAATCCTTACCCTTACCCTAACCCTAACCCTAAACCTAACACTAACCCTAACCTTAAACCAAACCGAACCCTAATCTTAACCCTTACCCTTACCCTAACCCTAACCCTAAACCTAACCATAACCCTAAACCTATCCCTAACCCTAACCCTTACCCTTACCCTAACCCTAACCTTAAACCTAACCCTAAACATATCCCCTAATCCTAACCCTAACCCTAACCCTTACCCTTACCCTAACCCTAACCCTAACTCTAACACTAACCCTTACCCTTATTCTAACCCTAACATTAAACCTAACCCTAACCCTAACCCTAAACCTAACCTTAACCCTAACCCTCACCCTAACACTTACCCTAACACTAACATTAAACCTAATCCTAACCCTAAGCCTAACACTCACCCTAACCCTCACTTTAACACTAACCCTAAGCCCTACCCTTACTCTAACCCTAACCCTAACCCTAACCGTAACCCCTACCCTTACCCTAACCCTAAACCTAACCTTAACCCCAACCCTAAATCTAACCCTCACCCTAATCCTAAACCTTACCATAACCCTAACCCTAACCATAATCCTTACCCTAACCCTAACCCTAACCCTAACCCTAGCCCTTACCCTAACCCTAACCCTAACCCTAACCCCTAACCCTAACCTTTAACCTAATCCTAACCCTAACCCTAACCCTAACCATAAACCTAAACCTAACTCTAATCCTAAACTTAACCCTAACTCTAAACCTCACCCTACCCTAGCCCTTACCCTAACCCTAACCCTAAACCTAACCCTAACCCCTAACCCTAACCCTTAAACTTACCCTAACCCTAACCCTAAAGCTAAAGCTAACCCTAACCTTAAACCTAACTCTAACCCTAACCCTAACCTTAACCATAACCCATACCCTAAACCTAACCCTAACCCTAACCCTTACCCTTACCCTAACCCTAACCCTAACCTTATCCCAACCCTAACCCTATCCCTAACCCCTAACCCAAATCATTAACATAACCCTAACCCTAACCCTAACCCTAACCCTTACCCTTACCCTAAGCATAACTCAAACCCTAACACGAACCCTACTCCTAACTCTTACCCGAACCCTAACCCTAAAGGTTACCCTAACCCTAACCCTAACCCTAACCTTAACCCTAACGCTAACCCTAACCCTAACCCTAAACCTTACCCTTACCCTAACTCTAACCCTAAACCTAACCCTAATCCTAAACCTAACACTAACCCTAACACATACCCTAATCCTAACCCTAATCCTAACCCTACCCTTACCATTACCCTAATCCTAACGCTAACCCTAAACCTAACACTAACCCTAACCCTTACCTTTACCCTTACCCTAACCTTAACCCTGAACCTAAACTTAACCCTAACCCTAACCCTAACCCTAACCCTTACCCTAACCATAACCCTAACACTAACCTCCCCCTTACCCTTACCCTAACCCTAACGCTAACCTTAACCCTAACCCTAACCCTAACCCTAAACCTTACCCTTACCCTATCCCTAACGATAAACCTAACCCTAACCTAACCCTAACACTAACACCTAACCCTAATCATAACCCTAACTCTTAAACTTACCCTAACACTAACCCTAACCCTAACCCTAACCCTAACACTTACCCTAACCCTCACCCTAATCCTAACCCTAATTCTTACCCTTACCCTGACCCTAACCCTTACCCTAAACTTAACCCTAACCCTAACCCTATCCCTAACCCTTACCCTTACCCTAAGCCTAACCCTAAACCTAACATTAACCCTAACCCTTACCTTTAACCTAACCCTAACCCAATCCCTAAACCTAACCCTTTCCCTTACCCTAACCCAAACCCTAAACCTAACCCTAACCCTAACCCTAACACTTACCCTAGCCCTAACACTAACCCTAACCCTTACCCTAACCCTAACCCTAACCCTTACCCTTTCCCTAACCCTAACCCTAACCCTAACACTAAGCCTTACCCTTAACCTAACCCTAACCCTAAACCTAACCCTAACCCTAACCGTAACACTAACCTTAAAACTAACCCTAACCCTAACCCTAACACTTACCCTAACCCAACCTTAACCCTAACCCTAACCCTTACCCTTACCCTAACCCTAAACCTAACCCTAACCCTAACCTTATCCTAACCCTAACCCTTAACCTAACCCTAAACTTAACCCCAACACTAAACCTAACCCTAACCCTAAACGTAACCCTAAACCTTACCCTTACCCTAAACCAAATCCTAACCCTATCCCTAACCCTAACCCTTACCCTTACCCTAACCCTAACCCTAACCCTAAAACTAACCCTAACCCTAAACATAACCCTAACCCTAACCCTAACCCTTACCCTAAACCTAACCCTAACCCTAACCCTAACCCTTACCCTTACCCTAACACTAAACCTAACCCTAATCCTTACCCTATGCCTAAACCTAACCCTACCCCTTACCCTTTCCCTAACCGTAACCCTAACCCTAACACTAACCCTTACCATTACCCTAACCCTAAACCTAACTTTAATTCTAACCCTTACCCTTACCCAAACCCTAACCCTAACACTAACTGTAACCCTTACCCTAACCCTAACCTTAACCCCAAAACTAAACCTAACCCTAACCCTGACCATAACCCTAACCCTAATCCTAACCCTTAACCTTACCCTTACCCTAACCCTAACCCTAAACCTAACCCTAAACTTAACCCTTACCCTAACCCTAACCTTAACCCCAACACTATCCCTAACCCTAACCCTAACCCTTAGCCTTAACCAAACCCTAACCTAACCTTAACCCCAACCGTAAAACAAACCCTAACCCTAACCCTAACTCTTAACCTAACCCTAACCCTAACCCTAACACTTACCCTTACCCTAACCCTAAACCTAACCGTAACCCTTACCCTAACCCTAACCTTAACCCCAAAATTAAACCTAACCCTAACCCTACCATAACCCTAACCCTAATCCTAAACCTAACCCTTACCCTTACCCTAACCCTAACCCTAACCGTAACCCTTACCCTAACCCTAACCTTAACCCCAACACGAATCCTAACCGTAACCCTAACCCTTACCCTAACCCTAACCTTAACCCAACACTGAACCTAACCCTACCACTAACCCTAACCCTAAACCTTACCCTTACCCTAACCCTAACCCTAAACCTAACCTTAAACCTAACTCTTACCCTTACCCTTACCCTAACCCTATCCCTAAACTTAACCCCAACACTAAACCTAACCCTAACCCTAACCCTAACCCTTACCCTTACCCTAACCCTAACCCTAATCCTAACCTTAACCTTAACCCTAACCCTTACCCTTACCCTAACGCTAAACCTAACCCTAACCCTTACCCTAACCCTAACCCAAACCTTAAACCCAACCCTAACCCTAACCCCTAACACTAACCCTTAACCTAAACCTAACCCTACACCTAACCCTAAAACTTACCCTTACCCTAACCCTAACCCTAACCCTAACCCTAACACTAACCCTAACCCCTAACACTAACCGTAACCCTAACCCTAACCCTAACCCTAACCTTACCCTTACCCTAACCCTAACCCTAATCCTTATGCTATCCCTAAACCTAACCCTACACCTTACCCTTTCCCTAACCTTAACCCTAACCCTAACCCTTACCCTTACCCTAACCCTAACCCTAATTTTAATGCTAACTCTTACCCTTACCCAAGCCCTAATCCTAACTGTAACGCTAACCCTAACCCTAACCCTAACCCTAACCTTAACCCCAAAACTAAACCTAACCCTAACCCTAACCATAACACTAACCCTAACCCTAACCCTAATCCTAACCCTTACCCTTTCCCTTACCCTAGCCCTAACACTAACCCTAACCCCAACCCTAACCCTAACCCTTACCTTAACCCTAACCTTAACCCCAACACTAAACCTAACCCTACCACTAACCCTAACCCTAAACCTTACCGTTACCCTAACCCTAACCCTAACCCTAACCTTAACCCCAACCCTAAACCTAACCCAAACCCTAACCCTTATCCTTACCCTAACCCTAACCGTAACCTTACCCTAACCCTTACCCTAACCCTTAGCCTTACGAAACCCTAACCCTAACCTTAACCCCAACCCTAAACCTAACTCTAACCCAAACTCTATCCCTTACCCTAACCTAACCCTAACCCTAACCCTAACCCTAACACTTACTCTAACCCCAAACCTAACCCTAAGCCTTACCCTTAACCTAACCCTAACCCTAACCCTAACCCTTACCCCAATCCTAACCCTAACCCTAACCCCTACCCTAACTCTGACACTAACCCAAACCCTAAACTTTATTCTAACCCTAACCATAACACTTACCCTAACCCTAACCTAACCCTTACCCTAACTTAACCCTAACCCTAACCCTAACCCTAACCCTTACCATAATCCTAACCCTAATCCTAACCCTTACTCTTACCCTAACCCTAACCCTAAACCTAACCCGAACCCTTACCCTTACCCTAACCCTAAACCTAACCCTAACCTTACCCTAACCCTAACCTTAACCGCCAAACTAAACCTAGCCCTAACCGTAACGCTAACCATTACCCTTACCCTAACCCTAACCCTAAACCTAACCATAACACTAACCCTAACCCTAACCCTAACCCTTACCCTAACCCTAACCCTAATCGTAACCCTAACCCTTACCCTTACCCTATCCCTAACCCTAACCCTAACCCTAACCTGAACCCTAACCCTAACCCTAATCCTTACCATAATCCTAACCCTAATCCTAACCCTTACTCTTACCCTAACCCTAACCCTAAACCTAACCCTAACCCTTACCCTTACCCTAACCCTAAACCTAACCTTAACCCCAACCCTTAATCTAACCCTAACCCTAACTCTAACCCTAACCCTAACCCTAACCTTAACCCTAACAATTACCCTTACCCTAACCCTAAACCTAACCCTAAACCTAACCCTAACCCTATCCCTAACCCTTGCCCTTACCCTAACCCTAACCCTACACCTTACCCTAACCCTAACCCTAAACCTAACCCTAACACTAACACTTACCCTAACCCTAACACTAATCCTTACCCTAACCCTAACCCTAACCCTTACCCTAACCGTAACCATAAACCTAACCCCTAACCCTAAACCTTAACCTAACCCTAAAACTAACCCTAACCTAACCCTTACCCTTACCCTAACCCTAAACCTAACTCTAACCGTAACCGTAACCCTAAACCTAAACCTAACACTTACCCTAACCCTAAGCCTTACCCTAACCCTAACCCTAACCCTAACCCTAACTTCAACCCTAACCCTCACACTTACCCTTACCCTAACAATAACCCTAAACCTAACCCTAACCCTAACCCTAACCCTAACCCTAACCTTAACCCTAACCCTATCCCTAACAATTGCCCTTACACTAACCCTAACCCTAAACCTAACACCAAACCTAACCCTAAACCTAACCCTATACCTAACCCTAACCCTAACCCTAACAATAACCCCTAACCCTACCCCTAACCCTAACTCTTACCCTTACCCTAATCCCTACCCTAAACCTAACTCTTATCCTTACCCTAACCCTAAACCTAACGATAACCCTAACCATAACCCATACCCTTACCCTAACCCTAACCCTAAAACTAAACATAAAACTTACCCTTACCCTAAACCTAACCCTAACTCTTACCGTAAACCTAACCCTAACCCTAACCCTAACCCTACCCTTACCTAAACCCTAACCCTAACCCTAATCCTAACATTAACCCTAACCCTAACACTAACCCTAACACATACCCTTACCCTAACCCTAACCATAACCCTAACCGTAAACCTAACCCTAACCTATCCCTAAACCTAACCCCTAAACCTTACCCTAACCCTAAACATAACCCTAACCCTAACCGTAACGCATACCCTTACCCTAACCCTAAACCTAACACTAACCCTAAATCTTACCCTTACTCTAACCATAACCCTAACCCTAAACCTAACCCTAAACCTAAACCTAACCCTATCTTTACCTAAACCCTAACACTCACCCTAACCCTTACCGTAACCCTTACCCTAAACCTAACCCTAACCCTAAAACTTACCCTTACCCTAACTCTAACCCTAAAGCTAACCCTAACCCTTATCCTAAACCTAACCGTAACCCTAACCCTAACCCTTTACGTAACCCTAACACTAAACCTAACCCCTAACCCTAACCCTTATCCTAACCCTAACACTAAACCTAACCCCTAACCCTAACCCTAAACCTAACCCCTAACCCCTAACCCTAACCCTAATCCTAAACCTAAACCTTACCCTAACCCTAAACCTAACCCTAACCCTAACCCCAACACTAAACCTAACCCTAACCCTTAACCTTACCCTAACCCAATCCCTAAACCTAACATTAACCCTAACCATAACCCTTACCCTAACCCTAACCCTAATCCTAACCCTAACCCTTACACTTAACCTAACCCAATCCCTAAACCTAACCCTAACCTTAACCATAACCCTTACCCTAAACCTAACCCTAACCCTATACCTAACCCTAACCCTTACACTTACCGTAACCCTAACCCTAACCGTAAAACTTAACCCAACACTAACCTTAACCCTAACCCTAACCCTAACCCTTACCCTAATCCTAAACCTTACCCTAAGCCTAACCCTTACCCTAACCCTAACCTTAACCCCAACACTAAACCTAACCCTAACCCTAAACCTAACCCTAACCGTTACCCTTAACCTAACCCTAACCCTAAACCTAACCCTAACCCTAACCCTAACCTTAACCCTAAACCTAACCTTAAACCTAACACTTACCCTAACGCTAACCTTAAACCTAACCCTAACCCTAACACTAACCCTAACACTAACCTTAACCCTAACCCTAACCCTTACCCATACCCTAACCCTAACCCTATCCCTAACCCTTACCCTAAACCTTCCCCGAAGCCTAACCCTAACCCTTACCCTTACCTTAACCCTAACCCTAATCCTAACCCTAAACCTAACACTAACCCTAACACATACACTTACCCTAACCCTAATCCTTAACCTAACCCTAACCCTAACCCTAACCCTAACCCTAATCCTATCCCTAACCCTTCCCCTTCCCCTAACCCTAACCCTAAAGCTAACCCTAACCCTAAACTTAACACAAACCTTTACCCTCACCCTAACCCTAACCCTAACTCTAAACCTAACCCTAACCCTAACCCTAACCCTTACCCTTACCCTAACCCTAACCCTAACCATAATCCTTAACCTAACCCTAACCCTAACCCTAGCCCTTACCCTAACCCTAACCCTAACCCTAACCCCTAACCCTAACCCTTAACCTAATCCTAAACCTAACCCTAACCCTAACCCTAACCCTTACCCTTACCCTAAACCTAAACCTAACTCTAATCCTAAACTTAACCCTAACTCTAAACCTCACCCTACCGTAGCCCTTACCCTAACCCTAACCCTAACACTAACCTTAACCTTAACCCTAACCCTAAACCTAACCCTTAACCTTACCCTAACCCTAACCCTAAAGCTAACCCTAACCCTAACGCTAAACCTAACCTTAAACCTAACTCTAACCCTAACCCTAACCTTAACCATAACCTTAACACTAATCCTAACATTTACCCTTATCCTAACCCTAAACATAACCCTAAACCTAACGCTAACTCTTACACTTACCCTAACCCTTACCTTTACCCTTACCCTAACCCTAACCCTAACCCTATACTTAAACCTAACCCTAACCCTAACCCTTACCCTAACCATAACCCTAACACTAACCTCCCCCTTACCCTTACCCTAACCCAAGGGCTAACCTTAACCCTAACCCTAACCCTAACCCTCACCCTTACCCTTACCCTAACCCTAACCCTAAACCTAACCCTAACCTAACCCTAACCCTAACACCTAAACCTAACCATAACCCTAACACTTAAACTTACCCTAACACTACCCCTAACCCTAACCCTAACCCTAACACTTACCCTAACTCTCACCCTAATCCTAACCCTAATTCTTACCCTTACCCTAACCCTAACCTTACCCTAAACTTAACCCTAACCCTAACCCTATCCCTAACCCTTACCCTTACCCTAAGCCTAACACTAAACCTAACATTAACCCTAACCCTTACCTTTAACCTAACCCTAACCCAATCCCTAACCTTAACACTTTCCCTTACCCTAACACAAACCCTAAACCTAACCGTAAACCTAACCCTAACACTTACCCTAGCCCTAACACTAACCCTAACCCTAACCCTAAACCCAACCCTATACATATCCCCTAATCCTAACCCTAACCCTAACCCTTACCCTTACCCTAACCCTAACCCTAACTCGAACACTAACCCTTACCCTTATCCTAACCCTAACATTAAACCTAACCCTAACCCTAACCCTAACCCTAACCTTAACCCTAACACTTACCCTTACCCTAACCCTAAACCTAACCCTAACCCTATCCCTAACCCTTGCCCTTACCCTAACCCTAACCCTAACCCTAACCTTACCCTAACCCTAACCCTAAACCTAACCCTAACACTAACACTTACCCTAACCCTAACCCTAATCCTTACCCTAACCCTAACCCTAAACCTTTCCCTAACCCTAACCATAAACCTAACCCCTAACCCTAAACCTTAACCTAACCCTAAAACTAACCCTAACCTAACCCTTACCCTTACCCTAACCCTTACCCTAACCCTAACTTTAACCCTAACCCTCACACTTACCCTTACCCTAACCCTAACCCTAACCCTAACCCTAACCCTAAACTTAACCCTAACCCTAACTCTAACAATTGCCCTTACACTAACCCTAACCCTAAACCTAACACCAACCCTAACCCTAACACTAACCCTAACACTAACCCTAAATCTTACCCTTACCCTAAACCTAACCCTAACCCTTACCCTAAACCTAACCCTAAACCTAAACCTAACCCTATCTTTACCTAAACCCTAACACTCACCCTAACCCTTACCGTTACCCTTACCCTAACCCTAACCCTAAAACTTACCCTTACCATAACTCTAACCCTAAAGCTAACCCTAACCCTTATCCTAACCCTAACCGTAACCCTAACCCTAACCCTTTACGTAACCCTAACACTAAACCTAACCCCTAACCCTAACCCTCACCCTAAACCTAACACTAAACCTAACCCCTAACCCTAACCCTAACCCTAATCCTTACCCTTACCCTCAACCTAAACCTAACTCTAACCCTAACCGTAACTCTAACCCTAACCGTAACCCTTACCCTAACCGTAACCCTTACCTTAACCGTAACCCTTATCCTAACCCTAACCCTAACCCTAATCCTAACCCTTAACCTTACCCTAACCCTAACCCTAAACCTAACCCTAACCCTAACCCTAACCCTAACCTTAACCCTAACCCTAACCCTAACAATTGCCCCAAACCTAACCCTAACCCTACACTTAACACTAACCCTAACCCTAACCCTAACCCTTACCCTTACCCTAACCTTAATCCTAAACCTAACACTAACCAAAACCCTAATTCTAACCCCTAACCCCACCCCTAACCCTAACCCTTACCCTTATTCTAACCCTAACCCTAACGCCTACCCTAACCCTAACCCTAACCCTAACCCTTATCCTTACGCTAACCCTGAACCTAACCCTAACCCTAATCCTTACCCTTACTTTTACCCTAACCCTAACCCTAACCCTAAGCCTTACCCTTACCCTAAACCTAACTCTAAACCTTACCCTAAACCTATCCCTAACCCTAACCCTAACGCTAACACTGACCCCAACACATACCCTTACCCTAATGCTAACCCTAACCCTAACCGTAACCCTAAACCTAAACCTAAACCTAACCCTAACCCTACCCCTAACCCTTACCCTTACCCTAACCCTAACCCTAAAACTAACCCTAACCCTTACCCTCACCCTAACACTAACGTTAACCCTAACCCTAACCCTAACATTAACCCTAACCCTTATCCTTACCCTACCCATAAACCTAACCCTAAACCTAACCCTAACCCTAAACCTAACCCTTACCCTTACCATAACTATAATACTAAACCTAACGCTAACCCTTACCCTTACCCTAACCCTATCCCTAAACCTTACCCTAACCCTAAACCTAACACTAACCTTAACCGTAACCCTTACCCTTTCCCTAACCGTAACCCTAAACATAACCGTAACCCTAACCCTAAACTTTACCCAACCCTAACCCCAATCCTAACCCTAACCCTTACCCTTACCCTAACCCTAAGGCTAACCCTAAACCTAAACCTAAATCTAACCCTAACCTTAACCCTAAACCTAACCCTAAACCTAAACCTAACCCTAACCCTGACCCTTACCCTAACCCTAAACTTAAACCTTAACCCTTACCCTAACCCTAACCCTAACCATAACCATAACACTTACCCTAACCCTAACTCTAACTCTAACCCTAACCCTAAACCTTACCCTAACCCTAAGCCTAGCCCTAAACCTAACCCTTATCGTAACACTAACCCTAACATTAACCCTAACCCTTAACCTAACCCAAACACTTACCCTCACCCCTAACCATAACCCATACCCTAACCCTAACCTTAACCCTAACCCTAACCCTAACCCTAACCCGAACCCCAAAACCTAACCCTAACCCTAACTCTAACACTTAACATTATCCTAACCCTAACACTTACCCTTACCCTAACCCCTAATCTAACCCTAAACCTTACCCTAAACCTTACCCTAACCCTAACCCTAAACCTAACCCTAATCCTAACCCTTACCCTTACAATAACCCTAAACCTAACCCTAACCCTAACCTTAACCCTAACACTTAACCTTACCCTAACCCTAACCTAACCCTAAACCTAAACCTTACCCTTACCTAAACCTAACCCTAATCCTTACCCTAAACCTAACCCTAACCCTAACCTTAACCCTTACCCTTACCGTAACGCTAATCCTAACCCTAACCCTAACCCTAACACATACCCTTACCCTAACCCTAACCCTAACCCTAACCGTAACCCTAAACCTAACCCTAAACCTAACCCTAACCCTAACCGTAACCCTAAACCTAACCCTAAACCTAACCCTAACACTAACCCTTACCCCAAACCTAACCTTAACCCCAACACTAAACCTAAACTAATCCCTAAACCCAACCTTGACCCTTACCCTATCCCTAACCCTAAACCTAACCCTAACGCTAACCCTTACAATAAACCTAACCCTAATCCTAACCTTAACTCTTATCCTTACCCTAAACCTAACCCTAACCCTAAAACAAACCGTAACCGTAACCGTTACCTTAACCCTAACCCTTACCCTTACCCTAACC
>JANJXV010000168.1:1118466-1128466 GCA_024803745.1 Megascapheus bottae | reverse complement strand
CAACATTAAACCTAACCCTAACCCTAAACCTAACACTAACCCTAACCCTAACCCTTACCCTTACCCTAAACCTAAACCTAACTTTAATCCTAACCTTAACCCTAACTCTAAACCTCACTCTACCCTAGCCCTTACCCTAACCTTAACCCTAACCCTAACACTAACCTTAACTTTAACCCTAACCCTAAACCGAACTCTTACCCTTACCTTAACCCTAACCCTTAACCTTACCGTAACCCTAACGCTAACCTTAACCTTAACCCTAACTCTAACCCTAACCCTAAACTTAACCATAACCTTAACACTAATCCTAACCCTTACCTTTATCCTAACCCTAAACCTAACCCTAACCCTAACCCTAACTCTTACCCTTACCCTAACCCGAAACCTAATCCTAACCTGAACACAAAACCTTACCCTTACCCTAAACCTAACCCTAATCCTTACCCTAAACCTTCCCCGAAGCCTAACCCTAACTCTTACCCTTACCTTAACCCTAACCCTAACCCTTACCTTAATCCTAACACTAACCCTAACACATACACTTACCCTAACCCTAACCCTTAGCCTAACCCTAACCCTAACGCTAATCCTTACCATAACCCTAACCTTAACCCTAGCCCTTACCCTAACACCTAACCCTAACCCTAACCTTAACCGTAACCCTAACCCTAACCCCTAACCCTAACCGTAACCCTAACCCTAACCCTAACCCTTACCCTTACCCTAACCCTACACTAAACCTAACCCTAACCTAACCCTAACTCTAATACCTAACCCTAAACCTAACCCTAACCCTTACCCTTACCCTAACCCTTACCCTAAACCTAATCCTAACCCTAAACCTAACCCTTAACCTAACCCTAACCCTAACCCTAAACCTAATCCTAACCCTAATCCTAACCCTTAACCTAACCCTAACCCTAACCCTAACCCTTATCTAACCCTAACCCTAAACCTAACCCTAAAACTAACCCTAACCTTAACCCTAACTCTAACCCTAATCCTTACCCTTACTTTTACCCTAACCCTAACCCTAACCCTAAGCCTTACCCTAACCCTAAACCTAACTCTAAACCTTACCCTAAACCTATCCCTAACCCTAACCCTAACCCTAACACTGATCCCAACACATACCCTTACCCTAAGCGTAACCCTAACCCTAACCATAACCCTAAACGTAAACCTAACCCTAACCCTATCATTAACCCTACCCCTAACCCTTACACTTACCCTAACCCTAACCCTAAACCTAACCCTAACCCTTACCCTTACCTCAACCTAACACTAACGTTAACCCTAACCCTAACCCTAACCCTAATATTAACCCGAACCCTTATCCTTACCCTACCCATAAACCTAACCCTAAACCTAACCCTTACCCTAACCCTAACCCTAACCCTAACACATACCGTTACCCTAAACCTAACCCTAAACCTAACCTAACCCTAACCCTAACCCTTATCCTAACCCTAACCCTAAACATAACCCTAACTCTAAACCAAACCCTTACTCTTACCCTAATCCTAAACCTAACCCTAACACTTACCCTTACCCTAACCCTGACCCTAACACTAACCCTAACCCTCACCTTAACCCTAACCCTTACCCTCACCCTAACACCTAACCCTAACCCTAACCCTAACCCTTACACTTACCCTAACCCTCACCCTATCCCTAACACTTACCCTAACCCTAAGCCTAACCCTTACCCTTAACGTAATACTAACCCTAACTTTAACCCCAACCCTAAACCTATCACTAACCCTAACCCTTACCCTAACCCTAACCCTAACCCTAACACCTACCTTTACCCTAACCCTAACCGTAACCCTTATCCTAACCCTAACCCTAAACCTAAACCTAACCCTTAACCAAACCCTAACACTAACCCTAACCTTAACCCTAACCCTAACCCTTACCCTAACCCTAACCCTAACTCTAACCCTAACCCTAACCTTTACCCTTTCCCTAACCCTAACCCTAACTCTAACCCTAAGCTAACCCAAACCCTTCCCCTTCCCCTAACCCTAACCCTAACCCTAACCCTAACACTTACTCTAACCCTAACCCTAACCCTAACCCTTAGCCTTCCCTAATCCTAACCCTAACCTTAACCCCTACCCCAAACCTAACCCTAACCCTAACCCTAACCCTTACACTAACCCTAACATTAACTCTACCCTAACACTTACCCTTACCCTAACTGTAACCCTTATCCTAACGCGAACCCTATCTTTAACACTAACTCTATCCCTTAAACTAACCCCTAACCCTAACCCTTACCCAAACCCTAACCCTAAACCATACCCTTACTCTAACACTAACCCTAACTCTAACCCTAACCCTAACCCTAACCCTTACCCTTACCCTAACCCTAACCTAAACCCTAACCCTAACCCTAACCTTAATTCTAAACCTTATCCTTACCATATCCCTAACCCTAAACCTAACCCTAACCCTAAACCTAACCCTTACCCTTACCCTAATGCTAGACCTAAACCTAATCCTTACCCTTACCATAATCATAACCCTAACCCCAATCCTAACCTTAACCCTAACGCTAACCCTCACCCTAACCCTAACCATAAACCTAACACTTACCCTAACCTTATCCCTAACCCTAAACCTAAGCCTAACCTTAACCATAACCACAACCCTAACCAAAACCCTTACACTAACCCAAACCCTAAACCTAACCCGAACTCTAACCCTATACCTAACCCTAAATCTTATCCTTACCCTAACCCTAAACCTAAACCTAACACTAACCCTAACCCTTAACCCTAACCGTAACCCTAACCCTAACCGTAACCCTTACCCTTACCCTAAACCTAACCCTAACCATAACCCTTACCCTAGCCCTAACCCCAACACTAAACCTAACCCTAACCCTAACCCTAAACCTTACCCTAACCCTAACCCTAAACCTAACCTTAACCTTAACCCTAAACCTTACCCTTACCCTAAAGCTAAACCTAAACCTAACCCTTACCCTAACCCTAACCCTAACCTTAACCCCAACCCTAAACCTAACCCTAACCCTAACCCTAACACTTACCCTAACCCTAACCCTAACCCTACCCTAAAACTTACCCTTAACCTAACTTTAACCCTAACCCTAACCCTTATCCTAACCCTAACTCTAACCCTAACACTTAGCCTAACCCTAAACATAACCCTTACCCTAACCCTAACCCTCACCCTAACCCTTAACTAACCCTAACCCTAACCCTTACCCTTACCTTAACACTATACCTAACCCTAACCCATACCCTTACCCTAACTCTAACCCTAAACCTAACCCTAACACATACCCTTACCCTAACCCTAACCCTAAGCATAACCGTAAGCCTAAACCTAACGCTAAACCTAACCCTAATCCTAACCCTAACCCTAACCCTTACCCTTACCCTAACCCTAACCCTAACCGTAACCCTTACTCTAACCCTAACCCCAACACTAAACCTAACCCTAACCCTAACCCTTACCCTAACCTTAACCTTAACCACAACACTATACCTAACCCTAACCGTAACCCTAAACCTAACCTTAACCTTAACCCTAACCCTTACCCTTACCCTAACCCTAACCTTAACCCCAACCCTAAACCTAACTCTAACCCTAACCCTAACCCTTACCCTAACCCTAACCATAACCCTACCCTAAAACTTACCCTTAACCTAACTTTAACCCTAACCCTAACCCTAACCCTGATCCTAACCCTAACCCTCACCCTACACTTACCCTAACCCTAACCCTTACCCTAACCCTAACCCTTACCCTTACCTTAACACTGAACCTAACCCTAACCCTTACCCTTACCCTAACGCTAACCATAACCCTAACCCTAACCCTAACACATACCCTTACCCTACTCCTAAGCATAACCCTAACCGTAACCCTAAACCTAACCCTAAAACTAACCCTAACCTTAACCCTAACACATACCCTAATCCTAACCTTAACCCTAGCCCTAAACCTAACCCTAACCCTAAACCTAACCCTAACCCTTACCCTAACCCTAACCCTAATCCTAACCCTAACACTTACCCTTACCCTAACCCTAACCCTAACCCTAAAATTAACCCTAACCCTAACCTTAACCCTAACCCTACCCTAACCCTTACACTAACCCTAACCCTAATCCTAAACCTAACCCTTACCCTTACCCTAACTCTAACCCTAAACCTAACCCTTACGCTAACCCTAACCCTAAACCTTACCCTAACCCTAACTGTAACCCTTACTCTAACACTAACACTTAGCCTATCCCTAAACCTAACCCTAATCCTTACCCTAACCCTAACCCTAAAGCTAACTCTAACCCTAACCATAACCCTAACCCTAACCCTAACCCTTACCCTAACCCTAACCCTAACCCTTATCCTAACCCTAACCCTAAACCTAAACCTAAACTTAACCCTAACCCTAACCCTTACCCTTACCCTAACCCTAAACCTAAACCTATCCCTAACGCTAACCTTAACCCTAACCCTTACCCTTACCCTAACCCTAACCCTAACACTTACCCTAACCATAATCCTAACCCTAACCGTTACCCTTACCCTAACTCTAAGCCTAACATTAACCATAAACCTAACTCTAACCCTAACCCTACCTTAAACCTAACCCGAACCCTAACCCTATCCCCAACCCTAACTCTTATCCTTACCCTAAACCTAACACTAAACATAACACTAACACTAACCCCTAACCCTAACCGTAACCGTAACCCTAACCCGAACCCTTACCCTTACCCTAACCCTAACCCTAATCGTAACCCTTACCCTAACCCTAACCACAACACTAAACCTAACTCTAACCCTAACCCTTACCCTATCCCTAACCTTAACCCCAACACTAACCCTAACCCTAACCCTAAACCTCACCTTAACCTTAACCCTAACCCTTACCCTCACCCTAACGCTAAACCTAATCCTAACCCTTACCCTAAACCTAACCCTAACCTTAACCCCAACCCTAACCCTAACCCTTACCCTAACCCTTACCCTAACCTTAACCCAAACCCTAAACCTAACTCTAACCCTAACCCTAACCCTTACCCTAACCCTAACCATAACCCTACCCTAAAACTTACCCTTAACCTAACTTTAACCCTAAACCTAAACCTCACCCTCACCCTAACCCTAACCTTAACCCTAACCCTAACAGTAAACCTAACCCTAACCCTAACCCTAACCCTAACCTTAACCCTTACCCTAACCCTAACCCCAACACTAAACCTAACTGTAACCATAACCCTTACAATATCCCTAAACTTAACCCAAACACTAAACCTAAACCTAACCCTAACACTAACCCTTACCCTTACCCTAACCCTAACCCTACACCTAACCTTAATCTTAACCTAACCCTTACACTTACCCTAATGCTAAACCTAACAATAACCCTTACCCTAACCCTAACCCTAACCTTAACCCCAACCATAACCCTAACCCCTAACCCTAACCCTTATCCTAACCCTAATCCTACCCCTAACCCTAAAACTTACCCTTACCCTAACCCTAACCCTAAACCTAACCCTAAAACTAACACTTACCCTAACCCTAACCCTAACAATAACCCTTACCCTTACCCTAACTCTGAGCCTACCTTTAACCATAACCATAACCCTAACCTAACCCTTACCCTAACCCTACCCTAAATCTAACCCGATCCCTAATCCTATCCCTAACCCTAACTCTTATCCTTACCCTAACTTTAACCCTGAACCTAACACTAAACCTAACCCCTAACTCTAAACGTAACCCTCACCCTAAGCCTAACCCTTGCCCTTACCCTAACCCTAACCCTAACCCTAATCCTTACCCTAACCCTAACCCTAAACTTAACCCCAACCCTAACCCTAAACCCTAACCCTAACCCTTACCCTAACCCTATCACTAACCTTAACCCCAAACCTAACCCTAAACCCTAACCCTAACCCTTAACCTAACCCTAACCCTACCCCTAACCCTAAAACTTACCCTTACCCTAACCCTAACCCTAACCCTAACCCTAACACTAACCCTAACCCCTAACCCTAACCGTAACCCTAACCCTAACCCTAACCTTACCCTTACCCTAACCATAAACCTAACCCTAATCCTTACCCTATCCCTAAACCTAACCCTACACCTTACCCTTTCCCTAACCGTAACACTAACCCTAACCCTAACCCTTACCCTTACCCTAACCCTAACCCTAACTTTAATGCTAACCCTTACCCTTACCCAAACCCTAATCATAACTGTAACGCTTACCCTAACCCTAATCTTAACCCCAAATCTAAACCTAACCCTAACCCTAACCATAACCCTAACCCTAATCCTAACCCTTACCCTTTCCCTTACCCTAGCCCTAACCCTAACCCTAACCCCAACACTAACCCCAGCCCTAACCCTAACCTTTACCCTAACCCAAACCTTAACCAAAACACTAAACCTAACCCTACCACTAACCCTAACCCTAAACCTTACAGTTACCCTAACCCTAACCCTAAACCTAACCTTAACCCTAACCCTTACCCTTACCCTTACCCTAACCCTAACCTTAACCCCTACCCTAAACCTAACCCAAACCCTAACCCTTATCCTTACCCTACCCCTAAACGTAACCTTACCCCTAACCCTAACCCTTAGCCTTACCCAAACCCTAACCCTCACCTTAACCCCAACCCTAAACCTAACTCTAACCCTAACTCTATCCCTTACCCTAACCTAACCCTAACCCTAACACTTACCCTAACACTTACTCTAACCCCAAACCTAACCCTAAGCCGTACCCTTAACCTAACCCTAACCCTAACCTTAACCCCAACCCTAAACCTAAATCCAACCCTAAACCTATCCCTTACCCTAACCTAACCCTAACCTTAACCCAACCCTAAACCTACCCCTAACCCTAACCCTAACCCTTACCCTAACCCTAACCCTAACCCTAACCCTAACCCTAACCCTAACCCTAACCCTTAACCTAACCCTAACCCTACCCCTAACCCTAAAACTTACCCTTACCCTAACCCTAACCCTAACCCTAACCCTAACACTAACCCTAACCCCTAACCCTAACCGTAACCCTAACCCTAACCCTAACCTTACCCTTACCCTAACCATAAACCTAACCCTAATCCTTACCCTATCCCTAAACCTAACCCTACACCTTACCTTTTCCCTAACCGTAACACTAACCCTAACCCTAACCCTTACCCTTACCCTAACCCTAACCCTAACTTTAATGCTAACCCTTACCCTTACCCAAACCCTAATCATAACTGTAACGCTTACCCTAACCCTAATCTTAACCCCAAATCTAAACCTAACCCTAACCCTAACCATAACCCTAACCCTAATCCTAACCCTTACCCTTTCCCTTACCCTAGCCCTAACCCTAACCCTAACCCCAACACTAACCCCAGCCCTAACCCTAACCCTTACCCTAACCCAAACCTTAACCAAAACACTAAACCTAACCCTACCACTAACCCTAACCCTAAACCTTACAGTTACCCTAACCCTAACCCTAAACCTAACCTTAACCCTAACACTTACCCTTACCCTTACCCTAACCCTAACCTTAACCCCAACCCTAAACCTAACCCAAACCCTAACCCTTATCCTTACCCTACCCCTAAACGTAACCTTACCCCTAACCCTAACCCTTAGCCTTACCCAAACCCTAACCCTCACCTTAACCCCAACCCTAAACCTAACTCTAACCCTAACTCTATCCCTTACCCTAACCTAACCCTAACCCTAACACTTACCCTAACACTTACTCTAACCCCAAACCTAACCCTAAGCCATACCCTTAACCTAACCCTAACCCTAACCTTAACCCCAATCCTAAACCTAAATCCAACCCTAAACCTATCCCTTACCCTAACCTAACCCTAACCTTAACCCAACCCTAAACCTACCCCTACCCCTAACCCTAACCCTTACCCTAACCCTAACCCTAACCCTAACCCTAACCCCTACCCTAGCTCTAAAACTAACCCTAACCCTAAACCTTATCCTAACCCTAACCCTAACACTTACAGTAACCCTAACCTAACCCTTACCCTAACCTAACCCTAATCCTTACCCTAACCCGAAACCTTACCCTTACCCTAAACCTAACCCTAAACCTAACCCTTACCCTTACCTTAACCCTAACCCTAACCTAAACCTTATCCTTACCCTAATGCTAACCCTAACCCTAACCCTTACCCATACCCTAACCCTAACCCTGAACCTAACCCCTAACCTTACCCTAACCCTAAACCTAACCTTAACTCCAACCCTAAATCTAACCCTAACCCTAACCCTAAACCTTACCCTATGCCTAACCCTTACCCTAACCCTAACCTTAACCCCAACACTAAACCTAACCCTAACCCTTAACCTTACCCTAACCCAATCCCTAAACCTAACATTAACCCTAACCATAACCCTTACCCTAACCCTAACCCTAATCCTAACCCTAACCCTTACACTTAACCTAACCCAATCCCTAAACCTAACCCTAACCTTAACCATAACCCTTACCCTAAACCTAACCCTAACCCTATACCTAACCCTAACCCTTACACTTACCGTAACCCTAACCCTAACCGTAAAACTTAACCCAACACTAACCTTAACCCTAACCCTAACCCTAACCCTTACCCTAATCCTAAACCTTACCCTAAGCCTAACCCTTACCCTAACCCTAACCTTAACCCCAACACTAAACCTAACCCTAACCCTAAACCTAACCCTGACCGTTACCCTTAACCTAACCCTAACCCTAAACCTAACCCTAACCCTAACCCTAACCTTAACCCTAAACCTAACCTTAAACCTAACACTTACCCTAACGCTAACCTTAAACCTAACCCTAACCCTAACACTAACCCTAACACTAACCTTAACCCTAACCCTAACCCTTACCCATACCCTAACCCTAACCCTATCCCTAACCCTTACCCTAAACCTTCCCCGAAGCCTAACCCTAACCCTTACCCTTACCTTAACCCTAACCCTAATCCTAACCCTAAACCTAACACTAACCCTAACACATACACTTACCCTAACCCTAATCCTTAACCTAACCCTAACCCTAACCCTAACCCTAACCCTAATCCTATCCCTAACCCTTCCCCTTACCCTAACCCTAACCCTAAAGCTAACCCTAACCCTAAACTTAACACAAAACTTTACCCTCACCCTAACCCTAACCCTAACTCTAAACCTAACCCTAACCCTAACCCTAACCCTTACCCTTACCCTAACTCTAACCCTAACCATAATCCTTAACCTAACCCTAACCCTAACCCTAGCCCTTACCCTAACCCTAACCCTAACCCTAACCCCTAACCCTAACCCTTAACCTAATCCTAAACCTAACCCTAACCCTAACCCTAACCCTTACCCTTACCCTAAACCTAAACCTAACTCTAATCCTAAACTTAACCCTAACTCTAAACCTCACCCTACCGTAGCCCTTACCCTAACCCTAACCCTAACACTAACCTTAACCTTAACCCTAACCCTAAACCTAACCCTTAACCTTACCCTAACCCTAACCCTAAAGCTAACCCTAACCCTAACGCTAAACCTAACCTTAAACCTAACTCTAACCCTAACCCTAACCTTAACCATAACCTTAACACTAATCCTAACATTTACCCTTATCCTAACCCTAAACATAACCCTAAACCTAACGCTAACTCTTACACTTACCCTTACCCTTACCTTTACCCTTACCCTAACCCTAACCCTAACCCTATACTTAAACCTAACCCTAACCCTAACCCTTACCCTAACCATAACCCTAACACTAACCTCCCCCTTACCCTTACCCTAACCCAAGGGCTAACCTTAACCCTAACCCTAACCCTAACCCTCACCCTTACCCTTACCCTAACCCTAACCCTAAACCTAACCCTAACCTAACCCTAACCCTAACACCTAAACCTAACCATAACCCTAACACTTAAACTTACCCTAACACTACCCCTAACCCTAACCCTAAC
>JANJXV010000168.1:1058466-1113466 GCA_024803745.1 Megascapheus bottae | reverse complement strand
CTAACCCTAACCCTTAACCTTACCCTAACCCAAACCCTAAACCTAACCCTAACCCTTACACTTACCCTAACCCTAACCCTAAACGTAAAACTAACCCCAACCCTAACCTTAACCCTAACCCTAAACCTAACCCTTACCCTAACCCTTCCCCTTACCCTAATCCTAACCCTAAAGCTAAACCTAACCCTAAACTTAACCCAAACCTTTACCCTCACCCTAACCCTAACCCTAACCCTAACCCTTATAATTACCCTAATCCTAACGCTAACCATAATCCTTATCCTAACCCTAACCCTAACCCTAGCACTTACCCTAACCCTAACCTTAACCCTAACCCCTAACCCTAACCCTTAACCTAATCCTAACCCTAACCCTAACCCTAACCCTTACCATTACCCTAAACCTAAACCTAACTCTAATCCTAACCTTAACCATAACCCTAAACCTAACCCTTACCCTTACCCTAACCCTAACCCTTAACCTAAACCTAACCATAACGCTAACCCTAAACTTAACCCTAACTCTACCCCTAACCCTAACCTTAACCATAACCTTAACACTAATCCTAACCCTCACCCTTATCCTAACCTTAAACCTAACCCTAACCCTAACCCTAACTCTTACCCTTACCCTAACCCGAAACCTAACCCTAACCCAAACCCTAATCTTAACCCTAAACCTAACACTAACCCTAACACATACACTTACCCTAACCCTAAACCTAAACCTAACACTAACCCTAACCCTAACCCTACCCCTAACCCTTACCCTAACCCTAACCCTAAACCTAACCCTAACCCTTACCCTTACCCTCATCCTAACACTAACGTTAACCCTAACCCTAACCCTAACCCTAACATTAACCCTAACACTTATCCTTACCCTACCCATAACCCTAACCCTAAACCTAACCCTAACCCTAAACCTAACCCTTACCCTTACCATAACTATAACCCTAAACCTAACCCTAACCTTACCCTTACCCTAACCCTAACCCTAAACCTTACCCTAACCCTAACCCTAACCCTAACCTTAACCCTAACCCTAAACCTAACAATTGCCCCAACCATAACCCTAACCCTAAATCTAACCCTAACCCTAACCCTAACCCTTACCCTTTCCCTAACCGTAACCCTAAACTTAACCGTAACCCTAACCCTAAACCTTACCCTAACCCTAACCCCAATCCTAACCCTAACCCTTACCCTTACCCTAACCCTAAGGCTAACCCTAAACCTAAACCTAAATCGAACCCTAACCTTAACCCTAACCCTAACCCTAACCCTAAACCTAACCCTAACCCTAAAACGAACACTAACCGTTACCTTAAACCTAACCCTTACCCTTACCCTAACCCTAACCCTAACCCTAAACCTAAACCTACCCTAACCCTAACCCTAACACTTACCCTAACACTAACCCTAATCCTAACGCTTACCCTAACCTTAACCCTAACTCTAACACTTACCCTAACCCTAACCCCAACCCTAACCCTAACCCTTACCCTAACTCTAACGAAACCCTAACGCTAACCCCTAACTCTAACCCTTAACCTAACCCTAACCCTAACCCTAATCCTTCACCTAACCCTAACCCTTACCCTAACCATACGCCTAACCATAACCCTTAACTTTACCCTAACCCTAAACCTAAACCTAACCCTTACCCTTACCGTAACCCTAACCCTAACCTTAACTCTAAACCTCACCCTAACACTAACCCTTACCCTTACCCTAACCCTAACCCTAAACCTAACCCTAACCCTAAACCTATCCCTAACCCTAACCTTTACCCTTACCCTAACCCTAACCCTAAACCTAAAGCTTACCCTTACCCTAACCCTAACACTAACCTTAATGCTAACTCTAAGCCTAACCCTAACCCTTACACTAACCCAAACACTAACCCTTACCCTTAACCTAAAGCTAACCCTAAACCTAACCCTAACCCTAACCTTAACCCTAAAACTAACCTTAACCCTAACACTTACCCTAACGATATCCTTAAACCTAACCCTAACCCTAACCCTAACCCTAACCTTAACCCTAACCCTAACCCTTACCCATACCCTAACCCTAACCCTAACCCTTACCCTTACCCTAACCCTAACCCTAAACCTAACCCTTAACCTTACCCTAAGCCTAACCCTTCCCTAACCCTAACCTTAACCCCAACACTAAACCTAACCCTAACCCTAAACCTAACCCTAACCCTTAACCTTACCCTAACCCAATCCCTACACCTAACATTAACCCTAACCATAACCCTTACCCTAACCCTAACCCTAATCCTAACCCTAACCCTTACACTTACCCTAACCCAATTCCTAAACCTAACCCTAACCCTAACCATAACCCTTACCCTAACCCTAACCCTAACCGTAAAACTAACCCCAACCCTAACCTTAACCCTAACCCTAAACCTAACCCTTACCCTAACCTTAACCCCAACATTAAACCTAACCCTAACCCTAAACCTAACACTAACCCTAACCCTAACCCTTACCCTTACCCTAAACCTAAACCTAACTTTAATCCTAACCTTAACCCTAACTCTAAACCTCACTCTACCCTAGCCCTTACCCTAACCTTAACCCTAACCCTAACACTAACCTTAACTTTAACCCTAACCCTAAACCGAACTCTTACCCTTACCTTAACCCTAACCCTTAACCTTACCGTAACCCTAACGCTAACCTTAACCTTAACCCTAACTCTAACCCTAACCCTAAACTTAACCATAACCTTAACACTAATCCTAACCCTTACCTTTATCCTAACCCTAAACCTAACCCTAACCCTAACCCTAACTCTTACCCTTACCCTAACCCGAAACCTAATCCTAACCTGAACACAAAACCTTACCCTTACCCTAAACCTAACCCTAAACCTTACCCTAAACCTTCCCCGAAGCCTAACCCTAACTCTTACCCTTACCTTAACCCTAACCCTAACCCTTACCTTAATCCTAACACTAACCCTAACACATACACTTACCCTAACCCTAACCCTTAGCCTAACCCTAACCCTAACGCTAATCCTTACCATAACCCTAACCTTAACCCTAGCCCTTACCCTAAACCTAACCCTAACCCTAACCTTAACCGTAACCCTAACCCTAACCCCTAACCCTAACCGTAACCCTAACCCTAACCCTTAACCTAACCCTAAACCTTACCCTAACCATAACTCTAACCATAACCCTTACCCTTACCCTAACCCTAACCCTAAACCTAACCCTTACCCTTACCCTAACCCGTACCCTAACCTTAACTCTAAACCTAACCCTAACACTAACCCTTACCCTTACCCTAACCCTAAACCTAACCCTAACCCTAAACCTATCCCTAACCCTAACCTTTACCCTTACCCTAAACCTAACCCTAAACCAAAACCTTACCCTTACCCTAACCCTAACACTAACCTTAATGCTAACTCTAACCCTAACCCTAACCCTTACACTAACCCAAACACTAACCCTTACCCTTAACCTAAACCTAACCCTAAACCTAACCCTAACCCTAAGCTTACCCTAAACCTAACCTTAACCCTAACACTTACCATAACACCTTAAAACTGACCCTAACCCTAAACCTAACACTAACCTTAACCCTAACCCTAACCCTTACCCATACCCTAACCCTAACCCTGAACCTAACCCTTAACCTTACCCTAACCCTAAACCTATCCTTAACTCCAACCCTAAATCTAACCCTAACCCTAACCCTAAACCTTACCCTACGCCTAACCCTTACCCTAACCCTAACCTTAGCCCCAACACTAAACCTAACCCTAACCCTTAACCTTACCCTAACACAATCCCTAAACCTAACATTAACCCTAACCATAACCCTTACCCTAACCCTAACCCTAATCCTAACCCTAACCCTTACACTTAACCTAACCCAATCCCTAAACCTAACCCTAACCTTAACCATAACCCTTACCCTAACCCTAACCCTAAACCTAACCCTAACCCTTACACTTACCCTAAACCTAACCCTAACCGTAAAACTTACCCCAACCCTAACCTTAACCCTAACCCTAACATTAACCCTTACCCTAATCCTAAACCTTACCCTAAGCCTAATCCTTACCCTAACCCTAACCTTAACCCCAACACTAAACCTAAGCCTAACCCTAAACCTAACCCTAACCGGTACCCTTAACCTAACCCTAACCCTAAACCTAAACCTAACCCTAACCCTAACCTTAACCCTAAACCTAACCTTAAACCTAACACTTACCCTAACGCTAACCTTAAACCTAACCCTAACCCTAACCCTAACACTAACTTTAACCCTATCCCTAACCCTTACCCTAAACCTTCCCCGAAGCCTAACCCTAACCCTTTCCCTTACCTTAACCCTAACCCTAATCCTATCCCTAACCCTAACACTAACCCTAACACATACACTTACCCTAACCCAAACCCTTAACCTAACCCTAACACTAACCCTAACCCTAATCCTAACCCTATCCCTTCCCCTTACCCTAACCCTAACCGTAAAGCTAACCCTAACCCTAAACTTAACACAAAACTTTACCCTCACCCTAACACTAACCCTAACCCTAAACCTAACCCTAACCCTAACCCTAACCCTTACCCTTACCCTAACCCTAACCCTAACCATAATCCTTAACCTAACCCTAACCCTAACCCAAGCCCTTACCCTAACCCTAACCCTAACCCTAACCCCTAACCATAACCCTTAACCTAATCCTAACCCTAACCCTAACCCTAACCCTTACCCTTACCCTAAACCTAACTCTAATCCTAAACTTAACCCTAACTCTAAACTTCACCCTACCCTAGCCCTTACCCTAACCCTAACCCTAACCCTAACACTAACTTTAACCTTAACCCTAACCCTAAACCTAACCCTTAACCTTACCCTAACCCTAACCCTAAAGCTAACCCTAACCCTAACGCTAACCCTAACCTTAAACCTAACTCTAACCCTGACCCTAACCTTAAGCATAACCTTAACACTAATCCTAACATTTACCCTTATCCTAACCCTAAACATAACCCTAAACCTAACCCACACTCTTACACTTACCCTAACCCGAAACCTAACCCTAACCCTTACCCTTACTTTAACCCTAAACCTAATCCTAACTCTAACCCTAACACAAACCCTAACACATACACTTACCCTAACCCTAACCCTTAACCTAACCCTAACCCAAACCCTAACCCTAAACCTTACCCTAAAACTAAACTTAACCCTAGCCCTTACCCTAAACCTAACCCTAACCCTAACCCTAACCTTAACCTTAACCCTAACCTTAACCCTAACCCCTAACCCTAACCGTAAACATAACCCTAACCCTCACCCTTACCCTAACCCTAACCCTAACCTTAACCCTTACACTTATCCTAACCCTAAACCTAAACCTAACCCTAACCCTAACCTTAACACTAACCCTAACCCTAACCCTAACCCTAAACCTATCCCTAACCCTAACCCTTACCCTTACCCTAACCCTAACCTTAAACCTAACCCTAAACATATCCCCTAATCCTATACCTAACCCTAACCCTTACCTTTACCCTAACCCTAACCCTAACTCTAACACTAACCCTTACCCTTATCCTAACCCTAACATTAAACCTAACCCTAACCCTAACCCTAAACCTAACCTTAACCCTAACACTCACTCTAACACTTACCCTAACACTAACATTAAACCTAATCCTAACCCTAACCCTAACACTCACCCTAACCCTAACCTTAACACTAACCCTAAGCCCTACCCTTACTCTAACCCTAACCCTAACCCTAACCGTAACCCCTACCCTTACCCTAACCCTAAACCTAACCTTAACCCCAACCCTAAATCTAACCCTCACCCTAATCCTAAACCTTACCATAACCCTAACCCTAACCATAATCCTTACCCTAACCCTAACCCTAACCCTAACCCTAGCCCTTACCCTAACCCTAACCCTAACCCTAACCCCTAACCCTAACCCTTAACCTAATCCTAACCCTAACCCTAACCCTAACCCTAAACCTAAACCTAACTCTAATCCTAAACTTAACCCTAACTCTAAACCTCACCCTACCCTAGCCCTTACCCTAACCCTAACCCTAACCCTAACCCCTAACCCTAACCCTTAACCTTACCCTAACCCTAAAGCTAAAGCTAACCCTAACCTTAAACCTAACTCTAACCCTAACCCTAACCTTAACCATAACCCATACCCTAACCCTAACCCTAACCCTAACCCTTACCCTTACCCTAACCCTAACCCTAACCTTATCCCAACCCTAACCCTATCCCTAACCCCTAACCCAAATCATTAACGTAACCCTAACCCTAACCCTAACCCTAACCCTTACCCTTACCCTAAGCATAACTCTAACCCTAACACGAACCCTAAACCTAACTCTTACCCGAACCCTAACCCTAAATGTTACCCTAACCCTAACCCTAACCCTAAGCTTAACCCTAACGCTAACCCTAACCCTAACCCTAATCCTTACCCTTACCCTAACTCTAACCCTAAACCTAACCCTAATCCTAAACCTAACACTAACCCTAACACTTACCCTAATCCTAACCCTAATCCTAACCCTACCCTTACCATTACCCTAATCCTAACGCTAACCCTAAACCTTACCCTAACCCTAAACTTAACCCTAACCCGTACCCTTATCCTAACCCTAAACCTAAACCTAACCCTAAACCTAACACTAACCCTAACCCTTACCTTTACCCTTACCCTAACCTTAACCCTAAACCTAAACTTAACCCTAACCCTAAACCTAACCCTTACCCTAACCATAACCCTAACACTAACCTCCCCCTTACCCTTACCCTAACCCTAACGCTAACCTTAACCCTAACCCTAACCCTTACCCTTACCCTATCCCTAACCCTAAACCTAACCATAACCTAACCCTAACACTAACACCTAACCCTAATCATAACCCTAACTCTTAAACTTACCCTAACACTAACCCTAAGCCTAACCCTAACCTTAACACTTACCCTAACCCTCACCCTAATCCTAACCCTAATTCTTACCCTTACCCTGACCCTAACCCTTACCCTAAACTTAACCCTAACCCTAACCCTATCCCTAACCCTTACCCTTACCCTAAGCCTAACCCTAAACCTAACATTAACCCTAATCCTTACCTTTAACCTAACCCTAACCCAATCCCTAAACCTAACCCTTTCCCTTACCCTAACCCAAACCCTAAACCTAACCCTAACCCTAACCCTACACTTACCCTAGCCCTAACACTAACCCTAACCCTTACCCTAACCCTAACCCTAACCCTTACCCTTTCCCTAACCCTAACCCTAACCCTAACACTAACCCTTACCCTTAACCTAACCCTAACCCTAAACCTAACCCTAACCCTAACCGTAACACTAACCTTAAATCTAACCCTAACCCTAACCCTAACACTTACCCTAACCCTAACCTTAACCCTAAACCTAACCCTTACCCTTACCCTAACCCTAAACCTAACCCTAACCCTAACCCTTACCCTTACCCAAACTCTAAACCTATCTTTGACGCCAACCCTAAATCTAACCCTAACCCTAACCCTAACCTTATCCTAACCCTAACCCTTAACCTAACCCTAAACTTAACCCCAACACTAAACCTAACGCTAACCCTAAACGTAACCCTAAACCTTACCCTTACCCTAAACCAAATCCTAACCCTAACCCTAACCCTAACCCTTACCCTTACCCTAACCCTAAACCTAACCCTAAAACTAACCCTAACCCTAAACATAACCCTAACCCTAACCCTTACCCTAAACCTAACCCTAACCCTAACCCTAACCCTAACCCTTACCATTACCCTAACCCTAAACCTAACCCTAACCCTAACCCTTACCTTTACCCTTACCCTAACCTTAACCCTAAACCTAAACTTAAACCTAACCCTAACCCTAACCCTTACCCTAACCATAACCCTAACACTAACCTCACCCTTACCCTTACGCTAACCCTAACGCTAACCTTAACCCTAACCCTAAACCTAACCCTTACCCTTACCCTATCCCTAACCCTAAACCTAACCCTAACCTAACCCTAACACTAACACCTAACCATAATCATAACCCTAACTCTTAAACTTACCCTAACACTAACCCTAACACTAACCCTAACCCTAACCCTAACACTTACCCTAACCCTCACCCTAATCCTAACCCTAATTCTTATCCTTACCCTGACCCTAACCCTTACCCTAAACTTAACCCTAACCCTAACCCTATCCCTAACCCTTACCCTTACCCTAAGCCTAACCCTAAACCTAACATTAACCCTAACCCTTACCTTTAACCTAACCCTAACCCAATCCCTAAACCTACCCCTTTCCCTTACCCTAACCCAAACCCTAAACCTAACCCTAACCCTAACCCTAACACTTACCCTAGCCCAAACACTAACCCTAACCATTACCCTAACCCTAACCCTAACCCTTACCCTTTCCCTATCCGTAACCCTAACCCTAACACTAACCCTTACCCTTAACCTAACCCTAACCCTAAACCTAACCCTAACCCTAACCGTAACACTAACCTTAAATCTAACCCTAACCCTAACCCTAACACTTACCCTAACCCTAACCTTAACCCTAACCCTAACCCTTACCCTTACCCTAACCCTAAACCTAACCCTAACCCTAACCCTTACCCTTACCCAAACTCTAAACCTATCCTTAACCCCAACCCTAAATCTAACCCTAACCCTAACCCTAACTTTATCTTAACCCTAACCCTTAACCTAACCCTAAACTTAACCCCAACACTAAACCTAACCCTAACCCTAAACCTTACCCTTACCCTAAACCAAATCCTAACCCTAACCCTAACCCTTACCCTTACCCTAACCCTAACCCTAACCCTAAAACTAACCCTAACCCTAAACATAACCCTAACCCTAAACCTAACCCTTACCCTAAACCTAACCCTAACCCTAACCCTAACCCTTACCATTACCCTAACCCTAAACCTAACCGTAACCCTAACCCTTACCCTTACCCTAAGCCTAATTCTAACCCTAAACCGAAACCTAAACCTAACCCTTACCCTAATCCTTACCCTAAACCTTACCCTAACCCTAACGCTAACGCTAACCTTAACCCTAACGCTAATCATAACCCTAACCCTAATTCTTACCCTTACCCTAAACCGAACCCTAAGCATAACACTAACCCTAAACCTTACCTTTACCCTAACCCTAACACTATCCCTAACCCTACCCCTTACCCTTACCCTATCCCTAACCCTAACCTTAACCCTAACCCTAACGTTAACCCTAACCCTTACCCTTACCCTAACCCTAACCCTAAACCTAACCCTAACCCTAACCCTATCCCTAATCCTAACGCTTACCCTTACCCTAACCCTAACCCTAAACCTAACCCTATACATATCCCCTAATCCTAACCCTAACCCTAACCCTTACCCTTACCCTAACCCTAACCCTAACTCTAACACTAACCCTTACCCTTATCCTAACCCTAACATTAAACCTAACCCTAACCCTAACCCTAACCCTAACTTAACCCTAACCCTAACCCTAACACTAACCCTAACCCTAACCTTAACCCTAACCCTAACCCTTACCCTTACTCTAACCCTAACCCTAACCCTAACCGTAACCCCTACCCTTACCCTAACCCTAACCTTAACCCCAACCGTAAATCTAACCCTCACCCTAATCCTAAACCTTACCCTAACCCTAACCCTTAACCTAACCCTAACCTTAACCCTAACCCTAACCCTTACCCTTAACCTAACCCTAACCCTAATTCTAACCCTTACCCTTACCCTAACCCTAAACCTCACCTTAACCCCAACCCTAAATCTGACCCTAACCATAACCCTAAACCTTACCCTAACACTACCCCTTACCCTAACCCTAACCTTAATCCCAACACTAAACCTAACCCTAAACCTAAAACTAACCGTAACCCTTACCCTAACCCAAACCCTAAACGTAACCCTAAACATAACCATAACCCTTGCCCAAACCCTAACCATAATACTAACCCTAACCCTTACCCTTATCCTAACACTAACCCTAACCCTAAAACTAACCCCAATCCTAAACTTAACCCTAACCCTAACCCTTACCCTAACCCTAACCCTAATCCTAACCCTAACCCTTCCCTTACCCTAACCCCAACCCTAAATCTAACCCTAAACTTAACCCTAAACCTAACCCTATCCCTAACCCTAACCCTTACCCTTACCCTAAACCTAACCCTAAACCTATCCCTAACCATAACCCCTAACCCTAACCCTAACCCTTACCCTTACCCTAACCCTAACACTAACCTTAATGCTAACCCTAACCATACGCCAAACCCTTACCTAGCCCTAACACTTACCCTAAACCTTACCCTAACCCTAACCCTAACCCTTACCCTTTGCCTAACCCTAACCCTAACTCTAACACTAACCTTTACCCTTAACCTAACCCTAACCCTAAACCTAACCCTAACCCTAACCGTTACCATAACCTTAAACCTAACCCTAACCCTAACCCTAACACTTACTTTAACCCTAACCTTAACCCTAACCCTAACCCTTACCCTTACCCTAACCCTAAACCTAACCCTAAACCTAACCCTTACCCTTACCCTAACCCTAAACCTAACCTTAACCCCAACCCTAAATCTAACCCTAACCCTAACCCTTACCCTTACCCTAAACCTAACCCTAACCCTAACCCTAACCCTTACTCTAACCCTAACCTTAATCCCAATACTAAACCTAACCCTAACCCTAAACCTAACCCTAACCCTTATCCTTACCCTAACCCTAACCCAAACCCTAAATATAACCCTAACTGTAACCATAACCCTTACCCTAACCCTAAACCTAAACCTAATCCTAACCCTAACCCTTACCCTTACCCTAACACTAACCCTAACCCTAAAACTAACCCCAACCCTAAACTTAACCCTAACCCTAACCCTAACCCTAACCCTTAACCTAACCCTAAACCTAATCCTAACCCTAACCCTTCCCCTTACCCTAACCCTAACCCTAAAACTAACCCTAACCCTAAACTTAACCCTAACTTTTACCCTCACCCCAACCCTAACCCTAACCCTAAACCTAACCCTAACCCTAACCCTAACATTAACCCTTACCCTTACCCTAACCCTAACCATAATCCTTACCCTAACCCTAACCCTAACCCTAGCCCTTACCCTAACCGTAACCCTAACCCAAAACAATAACCCTAACCCTTAACCTAACCCGAACCCTAAACCTAACCCTAACCCTTACCCTTACCCTAACCCTAAACCTAACTCTAATCCTAACCTTAAGCCTAACTCTAAACCTTACCCTACCCTAACCTTTACCCTAATCCTAACCCTAACCCTAACCCTAACCTTAACCTTAACCCTAATCCTATCCTAACCCTTACCTTAGCCTAACCCTAACCGTAAACCTAACCCTAACCCTAACGCTAACCCTAACCTTAACCCTACCTCTAACCCTAACCCTAACCTTACCCTTAACCTTAACCCTAATCCTAACCCTTACCCTTACCCTAACCCTAAACCTAACCTTAACCCCAACCCTAAATCTAATCCTCACCCTAATCCTAACCCTTACCCTAACCCTAACCCTTACCCTAACCCTAACCCTAACCCTAAACGTTACCCTAACCCTAACCCTAACCCTAACCCTTACCCTAACCCTAACCTTAACCCCAATACTAAACCTAACCCTAACCCTAATCCTTACCCTAACCCTAACCCAAACCCTAAACGTAACCCTAACCGTAACCATAACCCTTACCCTAACCCTAACCCTAATCCTAACCCTAACTCTTACCCTTACCCTAACACTAAAGCTAACCCTAAAACTAACCCCAACCCTAAACTTAACCGTAACCCTAACCCTAACCCTAACCCTTACCCTAACCCTAAACCTAAACCTAACCATAAGCCCTAACCCTAAACGTAACCATAACCCTAACTCTAACGCTTACCCTTACCCTAACCCTAACCTTAATGATAACCCTAACCTAAACCCTAACCCTTACCCTTATCCTAACCCTAAACCTAAACCTAACCCTAACTCTAACCTTAACCATAACCATAACCCTAAACCTAATCCTTACCCTAACCCTAACCCTACCCTAAACCTAAACCTAACCCTAACCTAACCCTAACCCTAACACCTGACCCTAACCCTAACCCTAACCCTGAAACTTACCCTAACACTAACCCTAACCCTTACCCTTACCCTAACCCTAACCCTAACCTTAACCCCAACTCTAAACCTAACCCTAACCCTAACCCTAACCATTACCCTAACGCTAACCCTAAATGTAACCCTACCCTAAAACTTACCCTTACCCTAACTCTAACCCTAACCCTAACCCTAACCCTTATATTATCCTAACCCTAACCCTAACAATTAAAATAAACCTAACCAAACCCTAACCTTTACCCTTACCCTATCGCTAACCCTAACCCTAACCCTAACACATACAATAATCCTTTCCCTTACCCTAATCGTAACCCTCACCTTAACTCAACCCTAAACCTAACCCTAACACTAAGCCTAACCCCTACACTTACCCTAACCCTAACCATAACCCTAACTCTAATCCTAACCCTAACACTTACCCTTACCCTAACCCTAACCCTTATCCTAACCCTAACCCTAACCCTAAACCCTAACCCTAAACCTAACCCTTAACCTAACCCTAACCCTAACCCTAACCCTTACCCTTACCCTAAGCATAACTCTAACCCTCACCCGAAACCTAACCCTAAACCTTACCCTAACCCTAACCCTAACCGTTACCCTAACCCTAACCCTAACCCTAAACTTAACCCTAACCCTTACCCTAACCATAACCCTAATCCTTACCCTTACCCTAACCCTAACCCTAAACCTAACACTAACCCTAACCTTAAACCAAACCGAACACTAACCTTAACCCTAACCCTAACCCTAACCCTAACACTTACCCTAAACCTAACCTTAAACCTAATCCTAACCCTAACCCTAACACTAACACTAACCCTAACCTTAACCCTAACCCTAAATCTTACCCTTACCCTAACCCTAACACTAACCCTAACACTAACCCTTACCCTTATCCTAACTCCAATATTAAACCTAACCCTAACCCTAACCCTAACCCTAACCTTAACCCTAACCCTAACCCTAACCCTAACACTTACCCTAACCCTAACCTGATACCTAATCCTAACCCTAACCCTAACACTAACCCTAACCCTAACCGTAACCTTAACCCTAACCCTTACCCTTACCTAACCCTAACCCTAACCCAAACCATAACCCCTACCCTTACCCTAACCCTAAACCTAACCTTAACCCCAACCCTAAATCTAACCCTCACCCTAATCCTAACCCTTACCCTAACCCTAACCCTTACCCTAAACCTAACCCTAATCCTAACCCTAACCCTTACGCTTACCCTAACCCTAATCCTAACCCTAACTCTTACCCTTACCCTAACACTAAAGCTAACCCTAAAACTAACCCCAACCCTAAACTTAACCCTAACCCTAACCCTAACCCTAACCCTTACCCTAACCCTAAACCTAATCCGAAACCTAACCCTTCCCCTTCCCCTAACCCTAACCCTAAAACTAACCCTAACCCTAAACTTAACCCTAACTTTTACGCTCACCCTAACCCTAACCCTAACCCTAAACCTAACCCTAACCCTAACCCTAACCCTAACCCTAACACTAACCCTTACCCTTACCCTAACCCTAACCCTAACCATATTCCTTACCCTAACCCTAACCCTAAACCTAGCCCTTACCCTAACCCTAACCCTAACCCAAAACCCTAACCCCAACCCTTAACCTAACCCTAACCCTAATCCTAAACCTAACCCTTACCCTTACCCTAACCCTAACCCTAAACCTAACCCTAACCCTAACCCAAACCCTTAACCTAACCCTAACCCTAATCCTAAACCTAACCCTTACCCTAACCCTAACCTTAACCCCAATAGTAAACCTAACCCTAACCCTAAACCTAACCCTAACGCTTATCCTTACACTAACCCTAACCCAAACCCTAAACGTAACCCTAACCGTAACCGTAACCCTTACCCTAACCCTAACCCTAATCCTAACCCCAACCCTTACGCTTACACTAACACTAACCCTAACCCTAAAACTAACCCCAACCCTAAACTTAACCCTAACCCTAACCCTAACCCTAACCCTTACCCTAACCCTAAACCTAACCATAATCCTTACACTAACCCTAACCCTAAAACTAACCCTAACCCTAAACTCAACCCTAACTTTTACCCTCACCCCAACCCTAACCCTAACCCTAAACCTAACCCTAACCCTAACCCTAACACTAACCCTTACCCTTACCCTAACCCTAACCCTAACCATAATCCTTACCCTAACCCTAACCCTAACCCTAGCCCTTACCCTAAACCTATCCTAACCCAAAACCCTAACCCCAACCCTTAACCTAACCCTAACCCTAATCCTAAACCTAACCCTTACCCTTACCCTAACCCTAACCCTAAACCTAAACCTAACCCTAACCCTAACGCTAACACTAACCTTAACCCTACCTCTAACCCTAACCCTAACCTTACCCTTAACCTTAACCTAATCCTAACCCTTATCCTTACCCTAACCCTAAACCTAACCCTAACCCTAACCCTAAAACTAATCCTTACCCTTACTCTAACCCGAAAGCTAACCCTAACCTGAACCCTCAACCTTACCCTTACCCTAAAAATAACCCTAACCCTTATCCTAAACCTTGCCCGAACCCTAACCCTAACCCTTACCCTTAGCTTAACCCTAATCCTAACCCTAACACTAACCCTTACCCTTATCCTTACCCTAAACCTAACCCTAACCCTAAACTTAACCCCAACCCTAAACCTAACTCTAACCCTAACCTTTAACCTTACCCTAAACCTAACTCTAAATATAATCCTAACCCTAATCCTAACTCTAACCCTTACCCTAACCCAAACCCTAATCCTAACCGTAAACCTTACCCTTAGCCTAATCCTAACCCTAACCCTTACCCTAAACCTAACCCTAAACCTAACCCCTAACCCTAACACTTAACCTATCCATAACCCTAACCCTAACCCTAACCCTTACCCTAAGCCTAACCCTATCCCTAACCCTAAACTTAACCTTAACCCTAACCCTAACCCTAACCCTTACCCTTACCCTAACCCTAACCCTAAACCTAACCCTAACCCTAACCCTATCCCTAACCCTAACCCTTACCCTTACCCTAAACCTATCCCTAAACCTAACCCTAAAAATATCCCTAACCCTAACCCTAACCGTATCCCTTACCCTTACCCTAACCCTAACCCTATCTCTAACACTAACCCTTACTCTTATCCTAACCCTAACATTAAACCTAACCCTAAACCTAACCCTAACCTTAACCATAACCCTAACCCTAACACTTACCCTAACCCTAACCTTAAACCTAATCCTAACCCTAACCCTAACCTTAAGCCTAACCCTAACCCTTACCCTTACCCTAACCCTAACCCTAACTCTAACACTAACCCTTACCCTTATCCTAACTCCAACATTAAACCTAACCCTAACCCTGACCCTAACCCTAAACTTAACCCTAACCCTAACCCTAACACTTACCCTAACCCTAACCTTAAACCTAATCCTCACCCTAACCCTAACACTAACCCTAAACCTAATCGTAACCTTAACCCTAACCCTTACCCTTACCTAACCCGAACCCTAACCCAAACCGTAACCCTTACCCTTACCTTAACCTTAAACTTAACCATAACCCCAACCCTAAATCTAACCCTCACCATAATCCTTACCCTTACCCTAACCATAACCCTTACCCTAACCCTAACCCTAACCCTTACCCTTACCCTAACCCTAACCCTAACCCTAACCCTTACCCTAACCCTAATCTTAACCCCAATACTAAACCTAACCCTAACCCTAAACCTAACCCTAACCCTTATCCTTACCCTAACCCTAACCCAAACCCTAAACGTAACCCTAACTGTAAACATAACCCTTACCCTAACCCTAACCCTAATCCTAACCCTAACCCTTACCCTTACCCTAACACTAACCCTAACCCTAAAACTAACCCCAACCCTAAAATTAAACCTAACCCTAACCCTAACCCTTAACCTAACCCTAAACCTAATCCTAACCCTAACCCTTCCCCTTACCCTAACCCTCACCCTAAAACTAACCCTAACCCTAAACTTAACCCTAACTTTTACCCTCACACTAACCCTAACCCTAACCCTAAACATAACCCTAACCCTAACCCTAACACTAAACCTTACCCTTACCCTAACTATAACCCTAACCATAATCCTTACCCTAACTCTAACCCTAACCCTAGCCCTTACCTAACCCTAACCCTAACATAAAACAATAACCCTAACCCTTAACCTAACCCGAAACCTAAACCTAACCCTAACCCTTACCCTTACCCTAACCCTAAACCTAACTATAATCCTAACCTTAAACCTAACTCTAAACCTTACCCTACCCTAAACTTTACCCTAATCCTAACCCTAACCCTTACCCTAACCTTAACCTTAACCCTAATCCTAAACCTAACCCTTACCCTTACCCTAACCCTAACCCTAAACCTAACCCTAACACTAACGCTAACCCTAACCTTAACCCTACCTCTAACCCCAACCCTAACCTTACCCTTAACCTTAACCCTAATCCTGACCCTTACCCTTTCCCTAAACCCTAAACCTAACCTTAACCCCAACCCTAAATCTAACCCTCACCCTAATCCTAACCCTTACCCTAACCCTAACCCTTACCCTAACCCTAACCCTAACCATAACCCTTACCCTTACCCTTACCCTAACCCTAACCCTAACCCTAACCCTTACTCTTACCCCTACCCTAATCCTAACCCTAACCCTAAACCTTAACCTAACCCTAACCTTAACCCAATCCCTTACCCTAACCCCAACCCTAAACCTAAACCGAACCCTAAACTTATCCCTAACCCTAACTCTTATCCTGACCCTAAACCTAACCCTAATCGTAACCCTAACCTTAACTCAACCCTAAACCTAACCCTAAGCCTAACCCTAACCCCTACACTTACCCTAACCCTAACCATAACCCTAACGCTAATCCTAACCCTAACACTTACCCTTAACCTAACCCCAACCCTTATCCTAAACCTAACCCTAACCCTAAACCCTAACCCTAACCCTTAACCTAACCCTAACCCTAACCCTAACCCTTACCCTTACCCTAAGCATAATTCTAACCCTCACCCGAACCCTAACCCTAAACCTTATCCTAAAAATGTCCCCTAACCCTAACCCTAACCCTATACCTTACCCTTACCCTAACCCTAACCTTAACACTAACACTTACCCTAACCCTAACCTTAAACCTAATCCTAACCCTAACCCTAACACTATCCCTAACCCTAACCGTAACCTTAACCCTAACCCTTACCCTTACCTAACCCTAACCCTAACCCAAACCGTAACCCCTACCCTTACCCTAACCTAAACCTAACCTTAACCCCAACCCTAAATCTAACCCTCACCCTAATCCTAACCCTTACCCTAACCCTAACCCTTACCCTAACCCTAACCCTAACCCTAACCCTAACCTAACCCTTACCCTAACCCTAAACTTAACCCCAATACTAAACCTAACCCTAACCCTAAACCTAACCCTAAACCTTACCCTTACCCTAACCCTAACCCAAACCCTAAACGTAACCCTAACCGTAACCATAACCCTTACCCTAACCCTAAACCTAATCCTAACCCTAACCCTTACCCTTACCCTAACACTAACCCTAACCCTAAAACTAACCCCAACCCTAAACTTAACCCTAACCCTAACCCTTACTCTAACCCTTAACCTAACCCTAAACCTAATCCTAACCCTAACCCTTCCCCTTACCCTAACCCTAACCCTAAAACTAACCCTAACCCTAAACTTAACCCTAAATTTTACCCTCACCCTAACCCTAACCCTAACCCTAAACCTAACCCTAACCCTAACCCTAACACTAACCCTTACCCTTACCCCAACCCTAACCCTAACCATAATCCTTACCCTAACCCTAACCCTAACCCTAGCCCTTACCCTAACCCTAACCCTAACCCAAAACAATAACCCTAACCCTTAACCTAACCCGAACCCTAAACCTAACCCTAACCCTTACCCTTACCCTAACACTAAACCTAACTCTAATCCTAACCTTAAGCCTAACTCTAAACCTTACCCTACCCTAAACTTTACCCTAATCCTAACCCTAACCCTAACCCCAACCTTAACCTTAACCCTAATCCTAAACCTAACCCTTACCCTTACCCTAACCCTAACCCTAAAACTAACCCTAACGCTAACCCTAACCTTAACCCTAACTCTAACCCTAACCCTCACCTTACCCTTAACCTTAACCCTAATCCTAACCCTTACCCTTACCCTAACCCTAAACCTAACCTTAACCCCAACCCTAAATCTAACCCTCACCCTAATCCTAACACTTACCCTAACCCTACCCCTTACCCTAACCCTAACCCTAACCCTAACCCTTACCCTAAACCTTACCCTAAACCTTACCCTAACCCTAACCCTAACCCTAACGCTAACCGTAACCCTAACCCTAATCCTTACCCTTACCCAAACCCTAACCCTAAACTTAACCCTAACCCTAACCTTACCCTAAACCTTAGCCTAACCCTAACCCTAACCCTAACCTTAACCCTAACGCTAACCCTAACCCTAACCCTAATCTTTACCCTTACCCAAACCCTAACCCTAAACTTAACCCTCACCCTAACCTTAACCCTAACACTATCCCTAACCCATACTCTTACACAAAGCCTAACCCTAACCCTAAACCTTACCCTTGTCCTAACCCTAACCCTATCCCTAACAATTACTCTAACCCCTACCCTAGCCCTAACCCTAACCCTAAACCTTACCCTTAGCCTAACCCTAACCCTAACCCTAACCCTTACCCGTATCCTAACCCTAAACCTAACCCTAACCTTAACCATAACCCTAACCCTAACCCTAACCCTTACCCTTACCCTAACCCTAACCCTAAACCTTACCCTTACCCTAACCCTAAACATAACCCTAACACTAACCCTAACCCTAACACTTACCCTTACCTTACCCTAACCATAACCCTTATCTTAACCCTAACCCTAACACTAACACTAAACCCTAACCCTAACCCGTAACCTAACCCTAAACCTAACCCTAACCCTAACCATTACCCTTACCCTAAGCCTAATTCTAACCCTAACCCGACACCTAAACCTAACCCTTATCCTAACCCTAACCCTTACACTAAGCCTAACCCTAACCCTAACCTTAACCCTAACGCTAACCCTAGCCCTAACCCTAATCCTTACCCTTACCCTAAACCTAACCCTAAACCTAACCCTAACCCTAACCCTAACCCTAACACTATCCCTAACCCTTACCCTTACCCTAAGCCTATCCCTAAACCTAACACTAACCCTAAACCTTACCTTTACCCTAACCCTAACCCTATCCCTAACCCTACCCCTTACCCTTATCCTATCCCTAACCCTAACCTTAACCCTAACCCTAACCCTAACCCTAACCTTTACCCTTTCCCTAACCCTAACCCTAAACCTAACCCTAACCCTAACCCTATCCCTAACTCTAAGCCTTACCCTTACCCTTCCCCTAACCCTATCCCTTACCCTTACCCTAACCCTAACCCTAACTCTAACACTAACCCTTACTCTTATCCTAACCCTAACATTAAACTGAACCCTAACCCTAACCCTAACACTTACCCTAACCCTAAACTTAAACCTAATCCTAACCCTAACCCTAACACTAACACTAACCCTAAACTTAATCCTAACCCTAACCCTTACCCTTACCCTAACCCTAACCCTAACTCTAACACTAACCCTTACCCTTATCCTAACTCCAACATTAAACCTAACCCTAACCCTAACCCTAACCCTAACCTTAACCCTAACCCTAACCCTACAACTTACCCTAACCCTAACCTAAAACCTAATCCTAACCCTAACCCTAACACTAACCCTAACCCTAACCGTAACCTTAACCCTAACCCTTACCCTTACCTAACCCTAACCCTAACCCAAACCGTAACCCCTACCCTTACCCTAACCCTAAACCTGACCTTAACCCCAACCCTAAATCTAACCCTCACCCAAATCCTAACCCTTTCCCTAACCCTAAACCTTACCTTAACCCTAACCCTAACCCTTACACTTACCCTAACCCAAACCCTAACCGTAACCCTTACCCTAACCCTAACCTTAACCCCAATACTAAACCTAACCCTAACCCTAAACCTAACCCTAAAACTTATCCTTACCCTAACCCTAACCCAAACCCTAAACGTAACCCTAACCGTAACCATAACCCTTACCCTAACCCTAACCCTAATCCTAACCCTAACCCTTACCCTAAAACTAACCCTAACCCTAACCCTAAAACTACCCCCAACCCTAAACTTAACCCTAACCCTAACCCTAACCCTAAACCTTACCCTAACCCTAAACCTAATCCTAACCCTAAACCTTCCCCTTACCCTAACCCTAACCCTAACCCTAACCCTAACCCTCACCCTAACCCTAACCCTAACCCTAAACCTAACCCTAACCCTAACCCTAACACTTATCCTTACCCTTATCCTAACCCTAACCATAATCCTTACCCTAACCCTAACCCTAGCCCTTACCCTAACCCTACCTCTAACCCAAAACAATTACCCTAACCCTTAACCTAACCCGAACCCTAAACCTAACCCTAACCCTTACCCTTACCCTAACCCTAAACCTAACTCTAATCTTAACCTTAACCCTAACTCTAAACCTTACCCTACCCTAACCTTTACCCTAATCCTAACCCTAAACCTAACCATAACCTTAACCTTAACCCTAATCCTAAACCTAACCCTTACCCTTACCCTAACCCTAACCCTAAACCTAACCGTAACCCTAACACTAACCCTAACCTTAACCCTACCTCTAACCCTAACCCTAACCTTACCATTAACCTTAACGCTAATCCTAACCCTTACACTTACCCTAACCCTAAACCTAACCTTAACACCAACCCTAAATCTAACCCTCACCCTAATCCTAACCCTTACCCTAACCCTTACCCTAACCCTAACCCTAACCCTAACCCTTACCCTTACCCTAACACTAACCCTAACCCTAACCCTTACCCTTACCCTAATCCTAACCCTAAACCTAAACCTTACCCTAACCCTAACCTTAACCCTATCCCTTACCCGAACCCCAACCCTAAACCTAAACCGAACCCTAACCTTATCCCTAACTCTAACTCTTATCCTGACCCTAACCCTAACCCTAAACCTAAACCTAAACATAACCCCTAACCCTAACCGTAAACGTACCCCTAACTCTAACGCTTACCCTTACCCTAACCCTAACCTTAATGCTAACCCTAACCTAAACCCTAACCCTTACCCTTATCCTAACCCTAAACCTAAACCTAACCATAATCCTAACCTTAACCCTAACCCTAACCCTAACACTTACTCTAACCCTAACCTTGAATGTAATCCTAACCCTAACCCTAACACTAACACTAAACCTAACTTTAAGCCTAACCTTAACCCATACCCTTACCCTAACCCTAACCCTAACTCTAACACTAACCCTTACCCTTATCCTAACTCCAACATTAAACCTAACCCTAACCCTAACCCTAACCCTAACACTTACCCTAACCCTAACCTTAAACCTAATCCTAACCCTAACCCTAAAACTAACCCTAACCCTAATCCTAATCTTAACCCTAACCCTTACCCTTACCTAACCCTAACCCAAACCGTAACCCCTACCCTAACCCTAACCCTAAAACTAACCTTAACCCCAACCCTAAATCTAACCCTCACCCTAATACTTACCCTTACCCTAACCCTAACCCTTACCCTAACCCTAACCCTAACCCTAACCCTAACCCTAACCTTAACCCTAACACTAACCCTAACCCTAACACTTACCCTAACCCTAAACTTAAACCTAATCCTAAACCTAAACCTAACACTAACCCTAACCCTAACCGTAACATTAACCCTAACCCTTACCCTTACCTAACCCTAACCCTAATCCAAACCGTAACCCCTACCCTTACCCTAACCCTAAACCTAACCTTAACCCCAACCCTAAATCTAACCCTCACCCTAATCCTAACCCTTACCCTAACCCTAACCCTTACCCTAACCCTAACCCTAACACTAACCCTAACCTAACCCTTACCCTAACCCTAACCTTAACCCCAATACTTAACCTAACCCTAACCCTAAACCTTATCCTTACCCTAACCCTAACCCAAACCCTAAACGTAACCCTAACCGTAACCATAACCCTTACCCTAACCCTAACCCTTACCCTAACCCTAACCCTAACCCTAACCCTTACCCTTACCCTAACACTAACCCTAACCCTAACCCTTACCCTTACCCTAATCCTAACCCTAAACCTAAACCTTACCCTAACCCTAACCTTAACCCTATCCCTTACCCGAACCCCAACCCTAAACCTAAACCGAACCCTAACCTTATCCCTAACTCTAACTCTTATCCTGACCCTAACCCTAACCCTAAACCTAAACCTAAACATAACCCCTAACCCTAACCGTAAACATACCCCTAACTCTAACGCTTACCCTTACCCTAACCCTAACCTTAATGCTAACCCTAACCTAAACCCTAACCCTTACCCTTATCCTAACCCTAAACCTAAACCTAACCATAACCCTAACCTTAACCCTAACCCTAACCCTAACACTCTAACCCTAACCTTGAACGTAATCCTAACCCTAACCCTAACACTAACACTAAACCTAACTTTAAGCCTAACCTTAACCCATACCCTTACCCTAACCCTAACCCTAACTCTAACACTAACCCTTACCCTTATCCTAACTCCAACATTAAACCTAACCCTAACCCTAACCCTAACCCTAACCCTAACACTTACCCTAACCCTAACCTTAAACCTAATCCTAACCCTAACCCTAAAACTAACCCTAACCCTAATCCTAATCTTAACCCTAACCCTTACCCTTACCTAACCCTAACCCAAACCGTAACCCCTACCCTAACCCTAACCCTAAAACTAACCTTAACCCCAACCCTAAATCTAACCCTCACCCTAATACTTACCCTTACCCTAACCCTAACCCTTACCCTAACCCTAACCCTAACCCTAACCCTAACCTTAACCCTAACACTAACCCTAACCCTAACACTTACCCTAACCCTAAACTTAAACCTAATCCTAAACCTAAACCTAACACTAACCCTAACCCTAACCGTAACATTAACCCTAACCCTTACCCTTACCTCACCCTAACCCTAATCCAAACCGTAACCCCTACCCTTACCCTAACCCTAAACCTAACCTTAACCCCAACCCTAAATCTAACCCTCACCCTAATCCTAACCCTTACCCTAACCCTAACCCTTACCCTAACCCTAACCCTAACCTTTACCCTTACCCTAACCCTAACCCTAACCCTAACCTTACCCTAAACCTAACCTTAACCCCAATACTAAACCTAACCCTAACCCTAAACCTAACCCTAAACCTTATCCTTACCCTAACCCTAACCCAAACCCTAAACGTAACCCTAACCATAACCATAACCCTTACCCTAACCCCAACCCTAATCCTAACCCTAAACCTTACCCTTACCCTAACACTAACCCTAACCCTAAAACTAACCCCAACCCTAAACTTAACCCTAACCCTAACCCTAACCCTAACCCTTAACCTAACCCTAAACCTAATCCTAATCCTAACCCTTCCCCTTACCCTAACCCTAACCCTAAAACTAACCCTAACCCTAAACTTAACCCTAACTTTTACCCTCACCATAACCCTAACCCTAACCCGAAACCTAACCCTAACCCTAACCCTAACACTAACCCTTACCCTTACCCTTACCCTAACCCTAACCCGAACCATAATCCTTACCCTAACACTAACCATAACCCTAGCCCTTACCCTAACCCTAACCCTAACCCAAAAAATAACCCTAACCCTTAACCTAACTGGAACCCTAAACCTAACCCTAACCCTTACCCTTAACCTAACCCTAACCCTAACCCTAACCCTTACCCTAACCCTAACCTTAACCCCAATACTAAACCTAACCCTAACCCTAAACCTAACCCTAACACTTATCCTTACCCTAACCCTAACCCAAACCCTAAACTTAACCCTCACCGTAACCATAACCCTTACCCTAACCCTAACCCTAAACTTAACCCTAACTTTTACCCTCACCCTAACCCTAACCCTAACCCTAAACCTAACCCTAACCCTAACCCTAACACTAACCCTTACCCTTACCCTAACCCTAACCCTAACCATAATCCTCACCCTAAACCTAACCCTAACCCTAGCCCTTACCTAACCCTAACCCTAACCCAAAACAATAACCCTAACCCTTAACCTAACCCGAAACCTAAACCTAACCTTAACCCTTACCCTTACCCTAACCCTAAACCTAACTCTAATCCTAACCTTAACCCTAACTCTAAACCTTACCCTACCCTAAGCTTTACCCTAATCCTAACCCTAACCCTAACCCTAACCTTAACCTTAACCCTAATCCTAAACCTAACCTTTACCCTTACCCTAACCCTAACCCTAAACCTAACCCTACCCTAAAACTTACCCTTACCCTAACTCTAACCCTAACCCTAACCCTAACCCTTATCTTACCCTAACACTAACCCTAACAATTAAAATAAACCTAACCAAACCCTAACCCTTACACTTACCCTATCGCTAACCCTAAACCTAACCCTAACACATACAATAACCCTTACCTTTACCCTAATCGTAACCCTAACATTAACTCAACCCTAAACCTAACCCTAACCCTAACCCTAACCCCTACACTTACCCTAACCCTAACCATAACCCTAACGCTAATCCTAACCCTAACACTTACCCTTACCCTAACCCCAACCCTTATCCTAACCCTAACCCTAACCCTAACCCTTACCCTTACCATAAGCATAACTCTAACCCTCACCCGAACCCTAACCCTAAACCTTACCCTAACCCTAACCCTAACCCTAAACTTAAACCTAACGCTTACCCTAACCCTAACCCTAATCCTTACCCTTACCCTAAACCTAAACCTAAACCTAACAGTAACCCTAATATTAAACCTAAACGGAACCCTAACCTTAACCCTAACCCTAACCCTAACCCTAACACTTACCCTAACCCTAACCTTAAACCTAATCCTAACCCTAAAACTAACACTAACACTAACCCTAAAACTAACCCCAACCCTAAACTTAACCCTAACCCTAACCCTAACCCTAACCCTTACCCTAACCCTAAACCTAATCCTAACCCTAACCCTTCCCCTTACCCTAACCCTAACCCTAAAACTAACCCTAACCCTAAACTTAACCCTAACTTTTCCCTCACCCTAACCCTAACCCTAACCCTAACCCTAACCCTAACACTAACCCTTACCCTTATCCTAACCCTAACCATAATACTTACCCTAACCCTAACCCTAACCCTAGCCCTTACCCTAACCCTAACTCTAACCCAAAACAATAACCCTAACCCTTAACTTAACCCGAACCCTAAACCTAACCCTAAACCTTACCCTTACCCTAACCCTAAACCTAACTCTAATCCTAACCTTAACCTTAACTCTAAACCTTACCCTACCCTAACCTTTACCCTAATCCCAACCATAACCACAACCCTAACCTTAACCTTAACCCTAATCCTAAACCTAACCCTTACCCTAACCCTAACCCTAAACCTAACCCTAACCCTAACGCTAACCCTAACCTTAACCCTACCTCTAACCCTAACCCTAACCTTACCCTTAAGCTTAACGCTAATCCTAACCCTTACCCTTACCCTAACCCTAAACCTAACCTTAACCCCAACCCTAAATCTAACCCTCACCCTAATCCTAACCCTTACCCTAACCCTAACCCTTACCCTTACCCTAACCCTAACCCTAACCCTAACCCTTACCCTTACCCTAACCCTAACCCTAACCCTAACCCAAACCCTTACCCTTACCCTAATCCTAACCCTAACCCTAAACCTTACCCTAACCCTAACCTTAACCCTATCCCTTACCCTAACCCCAACCCTAAACCTAAACCGAACCCTAACCTTATCCCTAACCCTAACTCTTATCCTGACCCTAACCCTAACACTAAACCTAAACCTAACCATAACCCCTAACCCTAACCGTAACCATAACCCTAACTCTAATGCTTACCCTTACCCTAACCCTAACCTTAATGCTTACCCTAACCTAAACCGTAACCCTTACCCTTATCCTCACCCTAAACCTAAACCTAACCCTAACCCTAACCTTAACCCTAACCATAACCCTAAATCTAACCCTTACCCTTACCCTAACCCTAACCCTAACCCTAAACCTAACCCTAACCTAACCCTAACCCTAACACCTGACCCTAACTCTAACCCTAACCCTGAAACTTACCCTAACACTAACCCTAACCCTAACCCTCACACTTACCCTAACCCTAACCCTAACCTTAACCCTAACGCTTACCCTAACCCTAACCCTAATCCTTACCCTTACCCTAACCCTAACCCTAAACCTAACGGTAACCCTAATATTAAACCTAAACCGACCCCTAACCTTAACCCTAACCCTAACCCTAACCCTAACACTTACCCTAACCCTAACCTTAAACCTAATCCTAACCCTAAAACTAACACTAACACTAACCCTAAAACTAACCCCAACCCTAAACTTAACCCTAACCCTAACCCTAACCCTAACCCTTACCCTAACCCTAAACCCAATCCTAACCCTAACACTTCCCCTTACCCTAACTCTAACCCTAAAACTAACCCTAACCCTAAACTTAACCCTAACTTTTACCCTCACCCTAACCCTAACCCTAACCCTAAACCTAACCCTAACCCTAACCCTAGCCCTTACCCTAACACTAACTCTAAACCAAAACAATAACCCTAACCCTTAACCTAACCCGAACCCTAAACCTAACCCTAACCCTTACCCTTACCCTAACCCTAAACCTAACTCTAATCCTAACCTTAACCTTAACTCTAAACCTTACCCTACCCTAACGTTTACCCTAATCCTAACCCTAACCCTAACCCTAACCTTAACCTTAACCCTAATCCTAAACCTAACCCTTACCCTAACCCTAACCCTAACCCTAAACCTAACACTAACCCTAACGCTAACTCTAACCTTAACCCTACCTCTAACCCTAACCCTAACCTTACCCTTAACCTTAACGCTAATCCTAACCCTTACCCTTACCCTAACCCTAAACCTAACCTTAACCCCAACCCTAAACGTAACCCTCACCCTAATCCTAACCCTTACCCTAACCCTAACCCTTACCCTAACCCTAACCCTAACCCTAACACTTACCCTTACCCTAACCCTAACCCTAACCCTTACTCTTACCCTAATCCTAACCCTAACCCTAAACCTTACCCTAACCCTAACCTTAACCCTATCCCTTACCCTAACCCCAACCCTAAACCTAAACCGAACCCTAACCTTATCCCTAACCCTAACTCTTATCCTGACCCTAACCCTAAACCTAAACCTAAACCTAACCATAACCCCTAACCCTAACCGTAACCATAACCCTAACTCTAACGCTTACCCTTACCCTAACCCTAACCTTAATGCTAACCCTAACCTAAACCCTAACCCTTACCCTTATCCTAACCCTAAACCTAAACCTAACCCTAACCCTAACCTTAACCCTAACCATAACCCTAAATCTAACCCTTACCCTTACCCTAACCCTAACCCTAACCCTAAACCTAACCCTAACCTAACCCTAACCCTAACACCTGACCCTAACCCTAACCCTAACCCTAACACTTACCCTAACCCTAACCCTAACCTTAACCCCAACTCTAAACCTAACCATAACCCTAACCCTAACCCTTACCCTAACGCTAACCCTAAACCTAACCCTACTCTAAAACTTACCCTTACCCTAACTCTAACCCTAACCCTAACCCTAACCCTTATCTTACCCTAACCCTAACCCTAACAATTAAAATAAACCTAACCAAACCCTAACCCTTACCCTTACCCTATCGCTAACCCTAACCCTAACCCTAACACATACAATCACCCTTACCCATACCCTAATCGTAACCCTAACCTTAACTCAACCCTAAACCTAAACCTAACCCTAACCCTAACCCCTACACTTACCCTAACCCTAACCATAACCCTAACCCTAACCCTAACCCTAACCCTAACCTTAAACCTAATCCTAACCCTAACCCTAACACTAACACTAACCCTAACCTTAACCCTAACCCTAACACTTACCCTTACCCTAACCCTAACTCTAACAATAACCCTTACCCTTATCCTAACTCCAACATTAAACCTAACCCTAACCCTAAACCTAACCCTAACCTTAACCCTAACACTAACCCTAAGCCTAACACTTACCCTAACCCTAAACTTAAACCTAATCCTAACCCTAACCCTAACACTAACCCTAACTCTAACCGTAACCTTAACCCTAACCCTTACCCTTACCTAACCCTAACCCTAACCCAAACCGTAACCCCTACCCTTACCCTAACCCTAAACCTAACCTTAACCCCAGCCCTAAATCTAACCCTCACCCTATCCTAACCCTTACCCTAACCCTAACCCTTACCCTAAACTTAACCCTAACACTTACCCTAACCCTAACCCTAACCCTAACCCTTACCCTAACCCTAACCTTAACCCCAATACTAAACCTAACCCTAAACCTAAACCTAACCCTAAACCTTATCCTTACCCTAACCCTAACCCAAACCCTAAACGTAACCCTAACCGTAACCATAACCCTTACCCTGACCCTAACCCTAATCCTAACCCTACCCTTACCCTTTCCCTAACACTAACCCTAACCCTAAAACTAACCCCAACCCTAAACTTAACCATAACCCTAACCCTTACCCTAACCCTAAACCTAATCCTAACCCTAACCCTTCCCCTTCCCCTAACCCTAAACCTAAAACTAACCCTAACCCTAAACTTAACCCTAATTTTACCCTCACCCTAACCCTAACCCTACCCCTAACCCTAACCCTAACCATAACCCTATCACTAACACGTACCCTTATCCTAACCCTAACCATAATCCTTACCCTAACCCTAACCCTAGCCCTTACCCTAACCCTAACTGTAACCCAAAACAATAACCCTAACCCTAAACCTAACCCGAACCCTAAACCTAACCCTAACCCTTACCTTTACCCTAACCCTAAATCTAACTCTAATCCTAAACTTACCCTGACTCTAAACCTTACCCTACCCTAACCTTTACCCTAATCCTAACCCTAACCCTAACCCTAACCTTAACCTTAACCCTAATCCTAAACCTAACCCTTACCCTTACCCTAACCCTAACCCTAAACCTAACCCTAACGCTAACCCTAACCTTAACCCTACCTCTAACCCTAACCCTAACCTTACCCTTAACCTTAACCCTAATCCTAACCCTTACCCTTACCCTAACCCTAAACCTAACCTTAACCCCAACCCTAAATCTAACCCTTACCCTAACCCTAACCCTTAACCTAACCCTAACCCTTACGCTAAACCTAACCCTAACCCTAACCCTTACCCTAACCCTAACCCTAACCCTAACCTTAACCCTAACCCTAACCCTAACCCTAACACTTACCCTAACCCTAACCTTAAACCTAATCCTAACCCTAACCCTAACACTAACCCTAACCCTAAACCTAACCTTAACCCTAACCCTTACCCTTACCAAACCATAACCGTAACCCAAACCGTAACCCCTACCCTTACCCTAACCTAAACCTAACCTTAACCCCAACCCTAAATCTAACCCTCACCCTAATCCTAACCCTTACCCTAACCCTAACCCTTACCCTAACCCTAACCCTAACTCTATTCCTTACCCTAACCCTAACCCTAACCCTATCCCTAAACCTAACCCTAACCCTAACACTTACCCTTACCCTAACCCTAAACCTAACTCTAACCCTAACCTTAACCCTAACCCTAACCCTTCCCCTAACCCTAACCCTTACCCTAACCCTAACCCTACCCCTAACACTAACTTTAACCTTAACCCGAACCCTAACACTAACCCTTACCCTTACCCTTACCCTAACCCTTACCCTAACCCTAACCCTAAACTTAAACCTAACTCTAACCCTAACCCTAGCCTTAACCTAAAACTTAACACTAATCCTAACCCTTACCCTTATCCTAACCCTAAACCAATCCCTAACCCTAACCCTAACCTTTACCCTTACCTTAACCCTAACCCTAACCCTAACCCGAACCCTCAAACTTACACTAAACCTAAACCTAACCCTTACCCTAAACCTACCCCTACCCCTAACCCTAACCCTTACCCTTACCTTAACGCTAACCCTAACCCTAACCCTAAGCCTAACACTAACCCTAACATATACACTTACCCTAAACCTAACCCTAACCATAAACGCAACCCTATACCTAACCCTAACTCTAACCCTACCCTAACCCTTAACCTAACCCTAACCCTAACCCTAACTCTTACCCTTACCCTAAGCTTAACCCTAACCCTAACGTTAAACCCAACCCTAAACCCAACCCTAAACCTAACCCTAACCCTAACCCTAACCCTACCCCTAACCCTAACCCTAACCATAACCCTATCACTAACACGTACCCTTATCCTAACCCTAACCATAATCCTTACCCTAACCCTAACCCTAACCCTAGCCCTTACCCTAACCCTAACTCTAACCCAAAACAATAACCCTAACCCTAAACCTAACCCGAACCCTAAACCTAACCCTAAACCTTACCTTTACCCTAACCCTAAACCTAACTCTAATCCTAAACTTAACCCTAACTCTAAACCTTACCCTACCCTAACCTTTACCCTAATCCTAACCCTAACCCTAACCCTAACCTTAACCTTAACCCTAATCCTAAACCTAACCCTTACCCTTACCCTAACCCTAACCCTAAACCTAACCCTAACGCTAACCCTAACCTTAACCCTACCTCTAACCCTAACCCTAACCTTACCCTTAACCTTAACCCTAATCCTAACCCTTACCCTTACCCTAACCCTAAACCTAACCTTAACCCCAACCCTAAATCTAACCCTTACCCTAACCCTAACCCTTAACCTAACCCTAACCCTAACCCTAACCTTTACCCTTACCTTAACCCTAACCCTAACCCTAACCCGAACCCTCAAACTTACACTAAACCTAAACCTAACCCTTACCCTAAACCTACCCCTACCCCTAACCCTAACCCTTACCCTTACCTTAACGCTAACCCTAACCCTAACCCTAAGCCTAACACTAACCCTAACATATACACTTACCCTAAACCTAACCCTAACCATAAACGCAACCCTATACCTAACCCTAACTCTAACCCTACCCTAACCCTTAACCTAACCCTAACCCTAACCCTAACTCTTACCCTTACCCTAAGCTTAACCCTAACCCTAACGTTAAACCCAACCCTAAACCCAACCCTAAACCTAACCCTAACCCTAACCCTAACCCTACCCCTAACCCTAACCCTAACCATAACCCTATCACTAACACGTACCCTTATCCTAACCCTAACCATAATCCTTACCCTAACCCTAACCCTAACCCTAGCCCTTACCCTAACCCTAACTCTAACCCAAAACAATAACCCTAACCCTAAACCTAACCCGAACCCTAAACCTAACCCTAAACCTTACCTTTACCCTAACCCTAAACCTAACTCTAATCCTAAACTTAACCCTAACTCTAAACCTTACCCTACCCTAACCTTTACCCTAATCCTAACCCTAACCCTAACCCTAACCTTAACCTTAACCCTAATCCTAAACCTAACCCTTACCCTTACCCTAACCCTAACCCTAAACCTAACCCTAACGCTAACCCTAACCTTAACCCTACCTCTAACCCTAACCCTAACCTTACCCTTAACCTTAACCCTAATCCTAACCCTTACCCTTACCCTAACCCTAAACCTAACCTTAACCCCAACCCTAAATCTAACCCTTACCCTAACCCTAACCCTTAACCTAACCCTAACCCTTACGCTAAACCTAACCCTAACCCTAACCCTTACCCTAACCCTAACCCTAACCCTAACCTTAACCCTAACCCTAACCCTAACCCTAACACTTACCCTAACCCTAACCTTAAACCTAATCCTAACCCTAACCCTAACACTAACCCTAACCCTAAACCTAACCTTAACCCTAACCCTTACCCTTACCAAACCATAACCGTAACCCAAACCGTAACCCCTACCCTTACCCTAACCTAAACCTAACCTTAACCCCAACCCTAAATCTAACCCTCACCCTAATCCTAACCCTTACCCTAACCCTAACCCTTACCCTAACCCTAACCCTAACTCTATTCCTTACCCTAACCCTAACCCTAACCCTATCCCTAAACCTAACCCTAACCCTAACACTTACCCTTACCCTAACCCTAAACCTAACTCTAACCCTAACCTTAACCCTAACCCTAACCCTTCCCCTAACCCTAACCCTTACCCTAACCCTAACCCTACCCCTAACACTAACTTTAACCTTAACCCGAACCCTAACACTAACCCTTACCCTTACCCTTACCCTAACCCTTACCCTAACCCTAACCCTAAACTTAAACCTAACTCTAACCCTAACCCTAGCCTTAACCTAAAACTTAACACTAATCCTAACCCTTACCCTTATCCTAACCCTAAACCAATCCCTAACCCTAACCCTAACCTTTACCCTTACCTTAACCCTAACCCTAACCCTAACCCGAACCCTCAAACTTACACTAAACCTAAACCTAACCCTTACCCTAAACCTACCCCTACCCCTAACCCTAACCCTTACCCTTACCTTAACGCTAACCCTAACCCTAACCCTAAGCCTAACACTAACCCTAACATATACACTTACCCTAAACCTAACCCTAACCATAAACGCAACCCTATACCTAACCCTAACTCTAACCCTACCCTAACCCTTAACCTAACCCTAACCCTAACCCTAACTCTTACCCTTACCCTAAGCTTAACCCTAACCCTAACGTTAAACCCAACCCTAAACCCAACCCTAAACCTAACCCTAACCCTAACCCTAACCCTACCCCTAACCCTAACCCTAACCATAACCCTATCACTAACACGTACCCTTATCCTAACCCTAACCATAATCCTTACCCTAACCCTAACCCTAACCCTAGCCCTTACCCTAACCCTAACTCTAACCCAAAACAATAACCCTAACCCTAAACCTAACCCGAACCCTAAACCTAACCCTAACCCTTACCTTTACCCTAACCCTAAACCTAACTCTAATCCTAAACTTAACCCTAACTCTAAACCTTACCCTACCCTAACCTTTACCCTAATCCTAACCCTAACCCTAACCCTAACCTTAACCTTAACCCTAATCCTAAACCTAACCCTAACCCTTACCCTAACCCTAACTCTAAACCTAACCCTAACCCTAACGCTAACCCTAACCTTAACCCTACCTCTAACCCTAACCCTAACCTTACCCTTAACCTTAACCCTAATCCTAACCCTTACCCTTACCCTAACCCTAAATCTAACCTTAACCCCAACCCTAAATCTAACCCTTACCCTAACCCTAACCCTTAACCTAACCCTAACCCTTACTCTAAACCTAACCCTAACCCTAACCCTTACCCTAACCCTAACCCTAACCCTAACCCTAACCTTAACCCTAACCCTAACCCTAACCCTAACACTTACCCTAACCCTAACCTTAAACCTAATCCTAACCCTAACCCTAACACTAACCCTAACCCTAACCCTAACCTTAACCCTAACCCTTACCCTTACCTAACCCTAACCCTAACCCAAACCGTAACCCCTACCCTTACCCTAACCTAAACCTAACCTTAACCCCAACCCTAAATCTAACCCTCACCCTAATCCTAACCCTTACCCTAACCCTAACCCTTACCCTAACCCTAACCCTAACCCTAACCCTAACCTAACCCTTACTCTAACCCTAACCTTAACCCCAATACTTAACCTAACCCTAACCCTAAACCTAACCCTAAACCTTATCCTTACCCTAACCCTAACCCAAACCCTAAACGTAACCCTAACCGTAACCATAACCCTTACCCTAAAACTAAACCTAATCCTAACCCTAACCCTTACCCTTACCCTAACACTAACCCTAACCCTAAAACTAACCCCAACCCTAAACTTAACCCTAACCCTAACCCTTACTCTAACCCTTAACCTAACCCTAAACCTAATCCTAACCCTAACCCTTCCCCTTACCCTAACCCTAACCCTAAAACTAACCCTAACCCTAAACTTAACCCTAAATTTTACCCTCACCCTAACCCTAACCCTAACCCTAAACCTAACCCTAACACTAAACCTTACCATTACCCTAACCCTAACCCTAACCATAATCCTTACCCTAACCCTAACCCTAACCCTAGCCCTTACCCTAACCCTAACCCTAACCCAAAACAATAACCCTAACCCTTAACCTAACCCGAACCCTAAACCTAACCCTAACCCTTACCCTTACCCTAACCCTAAACCTAAAAGTAACCCTAACCCTTAACCTAACCCTAGCCCTTACCCTAACCCTAACCCTAACCCTAACCTTAACCTTAACACTAACGCTAACCCTAACCCTTAACCTAACCCTAGCCCTTACCCTAACCCTAACCCTAACCCTAACCTTAACCTTAACACTAACGCTAACCCTAACCCTTACCCTTACCCTAACCCTAACCCTAAACCTAACCCTAACCCTAAACCTTACCCTTACCCTAACCCTAAACCTAACCTTAACCCCAACACTAAACCTAACCCTAAACCTAAACCTAACCCTAAACCTTACCCTTACCCTAACCCAAACCCTAACCCTAACCCTAATGTTAACCACAACCCTTACCCTAACCCTAACCCTAACCCTAACCATTACCGTAACCCTAACCCTAATCCTAACCCTAACCCTTCCCCTTACCCTAACCCTAACAATAAAACTAACCCTAACCCAAAACTTAACAATAATCCTTACCCTAACCCTAACCCTAACTCTATTCCTTACTCTAACCCTAACCCTAACCCTATCCCTAAACCTAACCCTAACCCTAACACTTACCCTTACCCTAACCCTAAACCTAACTCTAACCCTAACCTTAACCCTAACCCTAACCCTTCCCCTAACCCTAACCCTTACCCTAACCCTAACCCTAACCCTAACACTAACTTTAACCTTAACCCGAACCCTAACACTAACCCTTACCCTTACTCTTACCCTAACCCTTACCCTAACCCTAACCCTAAACTTAAACCTAACTCTAACCCTAACCCTAGCCTGAACCTAAAACTTAACACTAATCCTAACCCTTACCCTTATCCTAACCCTAAACCAATCCCTAACCCTAACACTAACCTTTACCCTTACCTTAACCCTAACCCTAACCCTAACACGAACCCTCAAACTTACACTAAACCTAAACCTAACCCTTACCCTAAACCTACCCCTACCCCTAACCCTAACCCTTACCCTTACCTTAACGCTAACCCTAACCCTAACCCTAAGCCTAACACTAACCCTAACATATACACTTACCCTAAACCTAACCCTAACCATAAACGCAACCCTATACCTAACCCTAACTCTAACCCTACCCTAAACCTTAACCTAACCCTAACCCTAACCCTAACTCTTACCCTTACCCTAAGCTTAACCCTAACCCTAACGTTAAACCCAACCCTAAACCCAACCCTAACCCTAACCCTAACCCTAACCCTACCCCTAACCCTAACCCTAACCCTAACCCTATCACTAACACGTACCCTTATCCTAACCCTAACCATAATCCTTACCCTAACCCTAACCCTAACCCTAGCCCTTACCCTAACCCTAACTCTAACCCAAAACAATAACCCTAACCCTAAACCTAACCCGAACCCTAAACCTAACCCTAACCCTTACCTTTACCCTAACCCTAAACCTAACTCTAATCCTAAACTTAACCCTAACTCTAAACCTTACCCTACCCTAACCTTTACCCTAATCCTAACCCTAACCCTAACCCTAACCTTAACCTTAACCCTAATCCTAAACCTAACCCTTACCCTTACCCTAACCCTAACCCTAAACCTAACCCTAACACTAACGCTAACCCTAACCTTAACCCTACCTCTAACCCTAACCCTAACCTTACCCTTAACCTTAACCCTAATCCTAACCCTTACCCTTACCCTAACCCTAACCCTTACCTTTACCCTAACCCTAAACCTAACTCTAATCCTAAACTTAACCCTAACTCTAAACCTTACCCTACCCTAACCTTTACCCTAATCCTAACCCTAACCCTAACCCTAACCTTAACCTTAACCCTAATCCTAAACCTAACCCTTACCCTTACCCTAACCCTAACCCTAAACCTAACCCTAACACTAACGCTAACCCTAACCTTAACCCTACCTCTAACCCTAACCCTAACCTTACCCTTAACCTTAACCCTAATCCTAACCCTTACCCTTACCCTAACCCTAAACCTAACCTTAACCCCAACCCTAAATCTAACCCTTACCCTAACCCTAACCCTTAACCTAACCCTAACCCTTACCCTAAACCTAACCCTAACCCTAACCCTTACCCTAACCCTAACCCTAACCCTAACCTTAACCCTAACCCTAACCCTAACCCTAACACTTACCCTAACCCTAACCTTAAACCTAATCCTAACCCTAACCCTAACACTAACCCTAACCCTAACCCTAACCTTAACCCTAACCCTTACCCTTACCTAACCCTAACCCTAACCCAAACCGTAACCCCTACCCTTACCCTAACCTAAACCTAACCTTAACCCCAACCCTAAATGTAACCCTCACCCTAATCCTAACCCTTACCCTAACCCTAACCCTTACCCTAACCCTAACCCTAACCCTAACCTAACCCTTACCCTAACCCTAACCTTAACCCCAATACTAAACCTAACCCTAACCCTAAACCTAACTCTAAACCTTATCCTTACCCTAACCCTAATCCAAACCCTAAACGTAACCCTAACCGTAACCATAACCCTTACCCTAACCCTAAACCTAATCCTAAACCTAACCCTTACCCTTACCCTAACACTAACCCTAACCCTAAAACTAACCCCAACCCTAAACTTAACCCTAACCCTAACCCTTACTCTAACCCTTAACCTAACCCTAAACCTAATCCTAACCCTAACCCTTCCCCTTACCCTAACCCTAACCCTAAAACTAACCCTAACCCTAAACTTAACCCTAAATTTTACCCTCACCCTAACCCTAACCCTAACCCTAAACCTAACCCTAACCCTAACCCTAACACTAACCCTTACCCTTACCCTAACCCTAACCCTAACCATAATCCTTACCCTAACCCTAACCCTAACCCTAGCCCTTACCCTAACCCTAACCCTAACCCAAAACAATAACCCTAACCCTTAACCTAACCCGAACCCTAAACCTAACCCTAACCCTTACCCTTACCCTAACCCTAAACCTAAATGTAACCCTAACCCTTAACCTAACCCTAGCCCTTACCGTAACCCTAACCCTAACCCTAACCTTAACCTTAACACTAACGCTAACCCTAACCCTTACCCTTACCCTAACCCTAACCCTAAACCTAACCCTAACCCTAACCCTTACCCTTACCCTAACCCTAAACCTAACCTTAACCCCAACACTAAACCTAACCCTAAACCTAAACCTAACCCTAAACCTTACCCTTACCCTAACCCAAACCGTAACCCTAACCCTAATCTTAACCACAACCCTTACCCTAACCCTAACCCTAACCCTAACCATTACCGTAACCCTAACCCTAATCCTAACCCTAACCCTTCCCCTTACCCTAACCCTAACAATAAAACTAACCCTAACCCAAAACTTAACAATAATCCTTACCCTAACCCTAACCCTAACTCTATTCCTTACTCTAACCCTAACCCTAACCCTATCCTTAAACCTAACCCTAACCCTAACACTTACCCTTACCCTAACCCTAAACCTAACTCTAACCCTAACCTTAACCCTAACCCTAACTCTTCCCCTAACCCTAACCCTTACCCTAACCCTAACCCTACCCCTAACACTAACTTTAACCTTAACCCGAACCCTAACACTAACCCTTACCCTTACCCTTACCCTAACCCTTACCCTAACCCTAACCCTAAACTTAAACCTAACTCTAACCCTAACCCTAGCCTGAACCTAAAACTTAACACTAATACTAACACTTACCCTTATCCTAACCCTAAACCAATCCCTAAACCTAACACTAACCTTTACCCTTACCTTAACCCTAACCCTAACCCTAACCCGAACCCTCAAACTTACACTAAACCTAAACCTAACCCTTACCCTAAACCTACCCCCACCCCTAACCCTAACCCTTACCCTTACCTTAACGCTAACCCTAACCCTAACCCTAAGCCTAACACTAACCCTAACATATACACTTACCCTAAACCTAACCCTAACCATAAACGCAACCCTATACCTAACCCTAACTCTAACCCTACCCTAACCCTTAACCTAACCCTAACCCTAACCCTAACTCTTACCCTTACCCTAAGCTTAACCCTAACCCTAACGTTAAACCCAACCCTAAACCCAACCCTAACCCTAACCCTTACCCTTACCCTAACCCTAACCCTAAACGTAACCCTAACCCTAACTCTAACCCTAACCTTACCCTAACCCTAACCCTAATCCTAAACCTAACTCTTACCCTTACCCTAATCCTAACCCTAACCCTAAACTTAACCCTAACGCTTACCCTAACCCTAACCCTAATCCTTACCCTTACCCTAACCCTAACCCTAAACCTAACACTAACCCTTACCCTAAACCTAAACCGAAACCTAACCTTATCCCTAACCCTAAATCTTATCCTGACCCTAACCCTAACCCTAAACCTAAACCTAACCATAACCCCTAACCCTAAACGTAACCCTAACCCTAACCCTAACCCTTACCATTACCCTAACCCTAACCTTAATGGTAACCCTAACCCTAACCCTAACCCTTACCCTTATCCTAACCCTAAACCTAAAGCTAACCCTAATCCTAACCCTAACCGTAACCTTAACCCTAACCCTAACCCTAACCTAACCCTTACTGTTACCCTAACCCTAAACCTAACCCTAATCTAACCCTAACCCTAACACCTAACCCTAACTGTATTCATAACCCTGAAACTTACCCTAACACTAACCCTAAACCTAACCCTTACCCTAACACTCACCCTAATCCTAACCCTAATTCTTACCCTTACCTTAACCCTAACCCTTATCCTAAACTTAACCCTAACCCTAACCCTATCCCTAACCCTTACCCTTACCCTAAGCCTAACCCTAAACCTAACACTAACCCTAACCCTTACCTCTACCCTAACCCTAAACCTATCCCTAACCATAATCCTTACCCTTACCCTAACCCTAACCCTAACCCTAAACCTAAACCTAACCCTAAACCTAACCCTTACCCTAACCATAAACCTAACCCTAACCTCCCCCTTAACCTTACCCTAACCCTAACCCTAACCTTAACCCTAAACCTAACCCTTACCCTAATCCTTACCCTTACCCTAACCCTAACCCTAACCCTAACCCTTACCCTTACACTAACCCTAACACTAAACTTAATGCTAACCCTAACCCTAAACCTAATCCTTACCCTAGCCCTAACACTATCCCTAATCTTACCCTAACGTTAACCCTAACCCTTACCCTTTCCCTAACCCTAACCCTAACTCTAACACTAACACTTACCCTTAACCTAACCCTAACGCTAAACCTAACCCTAACCCTAACCCTAACTACAACACTGAACTTAACCCTAACCCTAAACCTAACCCTAAACCTTACCCTTACCCTAACCCAAACCTTAACCCTAACCATAACCGTAACCCTAATCCTAACCCTAACCCTTACCCTTACCCTAACCCTAACCCTAACCCTAAAACAAACCCTAACCCTAACCCTAACCCTAACCGTTACCCTAACCCTAACCCTAATCCTAACCCTAACCCTTCCCCTTACCCTAATCCTATCCCTAAAACTAACCCTAACCCTAAACTTAACCCTAACCCTTACCCTCACCCTAACCCTAACCCTAATCCTAAAACTAACCCTAACCCTATCGCTAACCCTTACCCTTACCCTAACCCTAAACCTAACCCTAATCCTTACCCTAAACCTAACCCTAACCCTAGCCCTTACCCTAACCCTAACACTAACCCTAACCCCTACCCCTAACCCTTAACCTATCCCTAACCCTAACCCTAACCCTAACCCTTACCCTAACCCTAAACCTAACTCTAACCCTAACTTAACCCTAACCCTAAACCTTACCCTAACCCTAACCCTTACCCTAAACCTAACCCTATTCCTAACCCTAACCTTAACCTTAACCTAACCCTAACTCTAACCCTTACCCTTACCCTAACCCTAACACTAAACCTAACCCTAACCCTAACCCTAACCTTAATACTAACTCTAACCCTAACCCTAACCTTAATATTAACCTTAACACTAATCCTAACCCTTACCCTTACCCTAACCCTAAACCTAACCCTAACCCTAACCCTAACCTTTACCCTTACCCTAACCCTAATCCTAACCCTAACCCGAACCCTCAACCTTACCCTTACCCTAAACCTAACACTAACCCTTACCCTAATCCTACCCCTACCCCTACCCCTAACCCTTACTCTTACCTTAACACTAACCCTAACCCTAACCCTAACACTTACCCTAAACCTCACCCTAATCCAAACCCTAATTCTTATCCTTACCCTAACCCTAAACCTAACCCTAAACTTAACCCTAACCCTATCCCTAACCCTTTCCCTTACCCTAAGCCTAACTCTAAACCTAAAACTAACCCGAACCTTTACCTTTACCCTAACCTAACCCTATCCCTAACCCTAACCCTTACCCTTACCCTAAACCTAAACCTAAACCTAACCCTAACCCTAACCCTAACCCTTACCCTAACCATAACCCTAACCCTAACCTCCCCCTTACCCTTACCCTAAGCCTAACCTTAACCCTAACCCTAACCATAACTCTAACCCTTAACATTACCCTAACCTTAACCCTAAACCTAACCTTAACCCTAACCCTAACCCTAACCCTAACACTAACCCTAACCCTAACCCTTACCCTTACCCTTACCCTAACCCTTACCCTAACCCTAATCCTAAACTTAAACCTAACTCTAACCCTAACCCTAGCCTTAACCTTAAACTTAACCCTAATCCTAACCCTTACCCTTATCCTAACCCTAAACCAATCCCTAACCCTAACCCTAACCTTTACCCTTACCTTAACCCTAACCCTAACCCTAACCCGAACCCTCAACCTTACACTTACCCTAAACCTAACCCTAACCCTTACCCTAAACCTACCCCTAACCATAACCCTAACCCTTACCCTTACCTTAACCCTAAGCCTAACACTAACCCTAACATATACACTTACCCTAAACCTAACCTAACCATAAACGTAGCCCTATACCTAACCCTAACTCTAACCCTACCCTAACCCTTACCCTAACCCTAACCCTAACCCTAAGTCTTACCCTTACCCTAAGCCTAACCCTAACCCTAACGTTAAACCCAACCCTAACCCTAACCCTAACCCTAACCCTAACCCTAACCTTACCCTAACCCTAACCCTAATCCTAAACCTAACTCTTACCCTTACCCTAATCCTAACCCTAACCCTAAACTTAACCCTAACGCTTACCCTATCCCTAACCCTAACCTTAACCCTAAACCTAACCCTTACCCTAACCCTTACCATTACGCTAACCCTAACCCTAAACCTAAGCCTAAACCTAACCCTATACCTAACCCTAAACCTTACCCTTACCCTAACCCTAACCCTAAACTTAACCCTAACCATAACCACTAACCCTAACCCTAACCCTAACCCTTACCCTTACACTAACCCTAACACTGAACTTAATGCTAACCCTAACCCTAATCCTAATCCTTACCCTAGCCCTAACACTAACCCTAATCTTACCCTAACATTAAACCTAACCCTTACGCTTTCCCTAACCCTAACCTTAACCCTAAAACTAACCCTAACCCTAACCCTAACCCTTACCCTTTCCCTAACCCTAACCCTAACTCTAACACTAACACTTACCCTTAACCTACCCCTAACGCTAAACCTAACCCTAACCCTAACCCTAACCACATCACTGAACCTAACCCTAACCCTAAACCTAACCCTAAACCTTACCCTTACCCTAACCCAAACCCTAACCCTAACCCTAACCATAAACCTTACCCTAACCGTAACCCTAATCCTAACCCTAACCCTTACCCTTACCCTAACCATAACCCTAACCCTAAAACAAACCCTAACCCTAACCCTAACCCTAACCGTTACCCTAACCCTAACCCTAATCCTAACCCTAACCATTCCCCTTAACCTAACCCTAACCCTAATCCTAAAACTAACCCTAACCCTATCGCTAACCCTTACCCTTACCCTAATCCTAAAACTAACCCTAATCCTTACCCTAAACCTAACCCTAACCCTAACCTTAACTCTAACATTTATCCTTACCCTAACCCTTAACCTATCCCTAACCCTAACCCTAAACCTAACCCTTACCCTAACCCTAAACCTAACTCTAACCCTAACTTAACCCTAACCCTAAACCTTACCCTTACCCTAACCCTTACCCTAACCCTAACCCTATTCCTAACCCTAACCTTAACCTTAACCCTAACCCTAACTCTAACCCTTACCCTTACCCTAACCCTAACACTAAACCTAACCCTAACCCTAACCCTAACCCTAACCTTAACCCTAACTCTAACCCTAACCCTAACCTTAACATTAACCTTAACACTAATCCTAACCCTTACCCTTACCCTAACCCAAAACCTAACCCTAACCCTAACCCTAACCTTTACGCTTACCCTAACCCTAATCCTAACCCTAACCCGAACCCTCAACCTTACCCTTACCCTAAACCTAACACTAACCCTTACCCTAATCCTACCCCTAACCCTAACCCTAACCCTTACCCTTACCTTAACTCTAACCCTAACCCTAACACTAACATTTACCCTAAACCTCACCCTAATCCAAACCCTAATTCTTATCCTTACCCTAACCCTAAACCTAACCCTAAACTTAACCCTAACCCTAACCCTATCCCTAACCCTTTCCCTTACCCTAAGCCTAACTCTAAACCTAAAACTAACCCGAACCTTTACCTTTACCCTAACCTAACCCTATCCCTAACCCTAACCCTTACCCTTACCCTAAACCTAAACCTAAACCTAACCCTAACTCTAACCCTAACCCTTACCCTAACCATAACCTTAACCCTAACCTCCCCCTTACCCTTACCCTAACCATAACCTTAACCCTAACCCTAACCCTACCTCTAACCCTTAACATTACACTAACCCTAACCCTAAACCTAACCTTAACAATAATCCTAAACCTAACCCTAACACTAACCCTAACCCTAACCTTAACCCTAACCCTAACCCTTAACCTTACCCTAACCCTAACCCTACCCCTAACCCTAACCCTAACCCTTACCCTTACCCTAACCCTAAACCTAAACTTAACCCCAACACTAAACCTAACCCTAAACCTAAACCTAACCCTAAACCTTACCCTTACCCTAACCCAAACCCTAACCCTAACCCTAATCTTAACCACAACCCTTACTCTAACCCTAACCCTAACCCTTACCGTAACCCTAAACCTAATCCTAACCCTAACCCTTCCCCTTACCCTAACCCTAACCCTAAAACTAACCCTAACCCTAAACTTAACAATAATCCTTACCCTAACCCTAACCCTAACCCTAATCCTTACCCTAACCCTAACCCTAACCCTTACCCTAATCCTAACCCTAACCCTAAACCTTACCCTAATCCTAACCGTAACCCTAACACGTACCCTAACCCTAACCCTAATCCTAAACCTTACTCTTACCCTAACCCTAACCCTAACCTTAAACCCAACCCTAAACCTAACCCTAACCTTAACCCTAACCCTTACCCAAACACTAACCCTAACCCTAACCCTAACCCTAAACCTTAACCTAACCCTAACTCTAACCCTAACCCTAACCGTAACCCTTATCCTAACCCTATCCCTAACCCTTAACCTAATCCTAACACTAACCCTAACCCCTAACCCTAACCCTTATCCTAACCCTAACACTAACGCTAACCGCTATCGCTAACCCTAACTCTAACTCTAACCCCTTATCCTAACCCTAACGCTAACCCTAACACTTACTCTAATCCCTACCCTAGCCCTAACCCTAACTCTAAACCTTACCTTAAGGCTAACCCTAACACTAACCCTTACACTTACCCTAACCCTTACCCTTACCCTAACCCTAAACCTAACCCTAACCTTAACCATAACCCTAACCCTAACCCTAATCCTAACCCTTACCCTTACCCTAACCCTAACCCTAACCCTAACCCTAAACCTTACACATACCCTAACCCTAACCCTAACCCTTATCCTAACCCTAACCCTAACCCTAACAATAACCCTTACCCTTACCAAAACCATAACCCTAACCTTAACCCCAACCATAAACCTAACCCTAACCCTAACCATAAACCTTACCCTCACCCTAAACCTAACCATAACCCTAACGCTAACCCTAACCCTTACACTTACCCTTACACTAACACTAACACGTATCCTAACCCTAACCCTAAACCTAACACTTACCCTTACCCTAAACCTAACCCTAACCCTAACCTTAACCCTAACACTAACCCTAACCATAACCCTAATAGTTACCCTTACCCTAAACCTAACCCTAAACCTAACCATAACATTAACCCTAACCCTAAACTTAACCCTAAACCTAACCCTATCCCTAACCCTTACCCTTACCCTTACCCTAACCCTAAACCTAACACTAACCCTAACCCTTACCTTTACCCTAAACCTAAACCTAACCCTAACCCTAACCCTAACCCCTAACCCTAACCCTAACCCTAACCCTAAGCCTTGTCCTTACCCTAAGCCTAACCCTAACCCTAACATTTACCCTAACCCTCACCCTAATCCTAACCCTAACTCTTACCCTTACCCTAACCCTAACCCTAACCCTAAAACTAACTCTAACCCTAAACTTAACCCTAACCCTAACCTTAACCCTTACCCTAACCCTAACCCTTACCCTACCCTAACCCTAACCCTAAACCTAACCTTCACCCTAACCCTAAACCTAACCCTGACCCTTACCCTAACCCTAACCCTAAACCTAACCCTAACCCTAACCCCAACCCTAACCTTAACCCTAACCCTAACCCTAACAATTGCCCTTACCCTAACCCTAACCCTAAACCTAACACTAACCCTAACCTAACCCTATCCCTTACCCTTACCCTAACCCTAACCCTAAACCTAACCCTAACCATAACACTAACCCTAAACCTAACCCTAACCCTTACCCTTATTCTAACCCTAATATTAACACTTATCCTTACCCTAACCCTAACCCTAAACCTAACCTTCACCCTAACCCTAAACCTAACCCTGACCCTTACCCTAACCCTAACCCTAACCCTAACCCTAACCCTTACCATTACCCTAACCCTAACCCTAAACCTAACCCTAACCCTTACCCTTACCCTTACCCTAAGCCTAACCCTCACCCTTAACCTAACCCTAACCCTAATCCTAACACTAACACTTACCCTAACCCTAACCCTAAACCTTACCCTAACCCTAACCCTAACCCTTATCATAACACTAACCCTAACCCTAACCCTAACCCTTAACCTAACCATAACACTAACCCTAACACACCCTTACCCTAATCCCTACCCTAATGCTATACCTAACCCTAACCCTTACCCTAACCCTAATCCTAACTTTAACCCTTAACCTAACACTAACACTAACCCTAACCCCTAACCTTAACACTTACCCTAACCCTAACCCTAAACCTAACCATTACCCTTACCCTAACCCTAACCCTATCTTAACCCCAACAGTAAACCTAACCCTAACCCTAACACTAACCCTTACCCTAACCCTAACCATAAACCTAACCCTTACCCTAAAACTTACCCTTACCCTAACTCTAACCCTACCCTAACCCTAACCCTTATCCTAAACCTAACCCTAACCCTTAACCTAATCCTAACACTAACACTAATCTCTAACCCTAACTCTTATTCTAAACCTAACACTAAATCTAACCGCTAACCCTAACCCTAACGCTAACCCTAACCTTAACCCTAAACTTAAGCCTAACCCTTACCCTTACCCTTACCCTACACCCGACCCTAACCCTAACCCTAACCCTAAATCTAACCCTAACCCTAATCCTAACCTTTACCCTTACCCTAACCCTAACCCTAACCCTAACCCTAAACCTAAACCTTACCCTTATCATAAACCTAACCCTAACCCTTACCCTAAACCAAACCCTAACCCTAACCCTACAGCTTACCCTTACCTTAACCCTAACCGTAACCCTAACCTAACCCTAACCCTAACACTAACCCTAACACATACACTTACCCTTACCCTTACCCTAACCCTAACCCTAAACTTAACCCTAACCCTTACCCTAACCCTAACCCTAACCCTAATCGTAAACCTTACCCTTACCCTAAACTTAACCCTAACCCTTACCGTAAACCTAAACCTAACCATAACCCTAACCCTTACCGTTAGCTTAACCCTAAACCTAACCCTTACCCTTACCCTAACGCTAACCCTAACCCTAACCCAAATCCTAACGCTAACACATACTCTTACCCTAACCCTAACCCTAATCCTTACCCTTACCCTTACCCTAACCCTAACCCTAAACCTAACACTAACCCTAACCCTAAACCTAAACTGAACCCTAACCTTATCCCTAACCCTAATTCTTATCCTGACCCTAACCCTAATCCAAAACCTAAACCTAACCATGACCCCAACCCTAACCGTAACCCTAACCCTAACCCTAACCCTTAGCATTACCCTAACCATAACCTTAATGCTAACCCTAACCCTAACCCTAACCCTTACCCTTATCCTAACCCGAAACCTAAAGCTAACCCTAACCCTAACCCTAACCGTAACCTTAACCCTAACACCTAACCCTAACCCTTAACCGTATCTTAACCTTAAACCTAACCCTAACCTTGACCATAACCCTAACCTTAACCCTAACCCTTAACCTTACCCTAAAGCTAACCCTAACCCTAAACCTTACCCTTATCCTAAACCTAACCATAACCCTAACGCTAACCCTAACCCTAACCCTTAACCTAACCCTAACCCTAACCCTTACCCTGACCTTAAGCCTAACTCTAACCCTAACCCGAAACCTAAATCTAACCCTTACCCTAACCCTAACCCTAACCCTTACCCTAAAGCTAACCCTAAAGGTAAACTTAAACCTAACGCTCACCCTAACCCTAACCTTAATCCTTAACCTTACCCTAACCCTAACCCTAAACCTATCCCCAACCCTAACCCGCACCCTAAAAGTAACCCTAAACCTAAACTTAACCCTAACCCTTACCCTCACACTAACCCTAACCCTAACACTAAAACTAACCCTAACCCTAAACCTAACCCTTACCCTAACCCTAACCCTAACCCTAAACCTTACCCTAACCCTAACCCTAACCCTAACCCTCACCCTAACCCCTAAACCAAACCCTTAAACTAACCCTAACCCTAATCCTTACCATAATCCTAACCCTAACCTTAACCTTAACCCTAACCATAACCCTAACCCTTACTCTTACCCTCACCCTAACCCTAACCCTAAACCTAAAAGTAACCCTAACCCTTAACCTAACCCTAGCCCTTACCCTAACCCTAACCCTAACCCTAACCTTAACCTTAACACTAACGCTAACCCTAACCCTTACCCTTACCCTAACCCTAACCCTAAACCTAACCCTAACCCTAACCCTTACCCTTAACCTAACCCTAAACCTAACCTTAACCCCAACACTAAACCTAACCCTAAACCTAAACCTAACCCTAAACCTTACCCTTACCCTAACCCAAACCCAAACCCTAACCCTAATCTTAACCACAACCCTTACCCTAACCCTAACCCTAACCCTAACCATTACCGTAACCCTAACCCTAATCCTAACCCTAACCCTTCCCCTTACCCTAACCCGAACAATAAAACTAACCCTAACCCAAAACTTAACAATAATCCTTACCCTAACCCTAACCCTAACCCTATTCCTTACCCTAACCCTAACCCTAACCCTATCCCTAAACCTAACCCTAACCCTAACACTTACCCTTACCCTAACCCTAAACCTAACTCTAACCCTAAACTTAACCCTAACCCTAAACCTTCCCCTAACCCTAACCCTTACCCTAACCCTAACCCTACCCCTAACACTAACTTTAACCTTAACCCAAACCCTAACACTAACCCTTACCCTTACCCTTACCCTAACCCTTACCCTAACCCTAACCCTAAACTTAAACCTAACTCTAACCCTAACCCTAGCCTTAACCTAAAACTTAACACTAATCCTAACCCTTACCCTTATCCTAACCCTAAACCAATCCCTAACCCTAACCCTAACCTTTACCCTTACCTTAACCCTAACCCTAACCCTAACCCGAACCCTCAAACTTACACTAAACCTAAACCTAACCCTTACCCTAAACCTACCCCTACCCCTAACCCTAACCCTTACCCTTACCTTAACGCTAACCCTAACCCTAACCCTAAGCCTAACACTAACCCTAACATATACACTTACCCTAAACCTAACCCTAACCATAAACGCAACCCTATACCTAACCCTAACTCTAACCCTACCCTAACCCTTAACCTAACCCTAACCCTAACCCTAACTCTTACCCTTACCCTAAGCTTAACCCTAACCCTAACGTTAAACCCTACCCTAAACCCAACCCTAACCCTAACCCTTACCCTTACGCTAACCCTAACCCTAAACGTAACCCTAACCCTAACTCTAACCCTAACCTTACCCTAACCCTAACCCTAATCCTAAACCTAACTCTTACCCTTACCCTAATCCTAACCCTAACCCTAAACTTAACCCTAACGCTTACCCTAACCCTAACCCTAATCCTTACCCTTACCCTAACCCTAACCCTAAACCTAACACTAACCCTTACCCTAAACCTAAACCGAAACCTAACCTTATCCCTAACCCTAATCTTATCCTGACCCTAACCCTAACCCTAAACCTAAACCTAACCATAACCCCTAACCCTAAACGTAACCCTAACCCTAACCCTAACCCTTACCATTACCCTAACCCTAACCTTAATGGTAACCCTAACCCTAACCCTAACCCTTACCCTTATCCTAACCCTAAACCTAAAGCTAACGCTAATCCTAACCCTAACCGTAACCTTAACCCTAACCCTAACCCTAACCTAACCCTTACTGTTACCCTAACCCTAAACCTAACCCTAACCGTATTCATAACCCTTAAACTTACCCTAACACTAACGCTAAACCTAACCCTTACCCTAACACTCACCCTAATCCTAACCCTAAATCTTACCCTTACCTTAACCCTAACCCTTATCCTAAACTTAAACCTAACCCTAACCCTATCCCTAACCCTTACCCTTACCCTAAGCCTAACCCTAAACCTAACACTAACCCTAACCCTTACCTCTACCCTAACCCTAAACCTATCCCTAACCATAATCCTTACCCTTACCCTAACCCTAACCCTAACCCTAAACCTAAACCTAACCCTAACCCTAACTCTTAACCTAACCATAAACCTAACCCTAACCTCCCCCTTAACCTTACCCTAACCCTAACCCTAAAATTAACCCTAAACCTAACCCTTACCCTAACCCTTACCCTTACCCTAACCCTAAACCTAACTCTAACCCTTACCCTTACACTAACCCTAACACTAAACTTAATGCTAACCCTAACCCTAAACCTAATCCTTACCCTAGCCCTAACACTATCCCTAATCTTACCCTAACGTTAACCCTAACCCTTACCCTTTCCCTAACCCTAACCCTAACTCTAACACTAACACTTACCCTTAACCTAACCCTAACGCTAAACCTAACCCTAACCCTAACCCTAACTACAACACTGAACTTAACCCTAACCCTAAACCTAACCCTAAACCTTACCCTTACCCTAACCCAAACTTTAACCCTAACCATAACCGTAACCCTTATCCTAACCCTAACCCTTACCCTTACCCTAACCATAAACCTAACCCTAAAACAAACCCTAACCCTAACCCTAACCCTAACCCTAACCGTTACCCTAACCCTAACCCTAATCCTAACCCTAACCCTTCCCCTTACCCTAATCCTATCCCTAAAACTAACCCTAACCCTAAACTTAACCCTAACCCTTACCCTCACCATAACCCTAACCCTAATCCTAAAACTAACCCTAACCCTATCGCTAACCCTTACACTTACCCTAACCCTAAACCTAACCCTAATCCTTACCCTAAACCTAACCCTAACCCTAGCCCTTACCCTAACCCTAACACTAACCCTAACCCCTAACCCTAACCCTTAACCTATCCCTAACCCTAACCCTAACCCTAACCCTTACCCTAACCCTAAACCTAACTCTAACCCTAACTTAACCCTAACCCTAAACCTTACCCTAACCCTAACCCTTACCCTAACCCTAACCCTATTCCTAACCCTAACCTTAACCTTAACCCTAACCCTAACTCTAACCCTTACCCTTACCCTAACCCTAACACTAAACCTAACCCTAACGCTAACCCTAACCTTAATACCAACTCTAACCCTAACCCTAACCTTAATATTAACCTTAACACTAATCCTAACCCTTACCCTTACCCTAACCCTAAACCTAACCCTAACCCTAACCCTAACCTTTACCCTTACCCTAACCCTAATCCTAACCCTAACCCGAACCCTCAACCTTACCCTTACCCTAAACCTAACACTAACCCTTACCCTAATCCTACCCCTACACCTAACCCTAACCCTTACTCTTACCTTAACACTAACCCTAACCCTAACCCTAACACTTACCCTAAACCTCACCCTAATCCAAACCCTAATTCTTATCCTTACCCTAACCCTAAACCTAACCCTAAACTTAACCCTAACCCTAACCCTATCCCTAACCCTTTCCCTTACCCTAAGCCTAACTCTAAACCTAAAACTAACCCGAACCTTTACCTTTACCCTAACCTAACCCTATCCCTAACCCTAACCCTTACCCTTACCCTAAACCTAAACCTAAACCTAACCCTAACCCTAACCCTAACCCTTACCCTAACCATAACCCTAACCCTAACCTCCCCCTTACCCTTACCCTAACCCAAACCTTAACCCTAACCCTAACCATAACTCTAACCCTTAACATTACCCTAACCTTAACCCTAAACCTAACCTTAACCCTAACCCTAACCCTAACCCTAACACTAACCCTAACCCTAACCCTTACCCTTACCCTTACCCTAACCCTTACCCTAACCCTAACCCTAAACTTAAACCTAACTCTAACCCTAACCCTAGCCTTAACCTTAAACTTAACCCTAATCCTAACCCTTACCCTTATCCTAACCCTAAACCAATCCCTAACCCTAACCCTAACCTTTACCCTTACCTTAACCCTAACCCTAACCCTAACCCGAACCCTCAACCTTACACTTACCCTAAACCTAACCCTAACCCTTACCCTAAACCTACCCCTAACCATAACCCTAACCCTTACCCTTACCTTAACCCTAAGCCTAACACTAACCCTAACATATACACTTACCCTAAACCTAACCTAACCATAAACGTAACCCTATACCTAACCCTAACTCTAACCCTACCCTAACCCTTACCCTAACCCTAACCCTAACCCTAAGTCTTACCCTTACCCTAAGCCTAACCCTAACCCTAACGTTAAACCCAACCCTAACCCTAACCCTAACCCTAACCCTAACCCTAACCTTACCCTAACCCTAACCCTAATCCTAAACCTAACTCTTACCCTTACCCTAATCCTAACCCTAACCCTAAACTTAACCCTAACGCTTACCCTATCCCTAACCCTAACCTTAACCCTAAACCTAACCCTTACACTAACCCTTACCATTACGCTAACCCTAACCCTAAACCTAAGCCTAAACCTAACCCTATACCTAACCCTAAACCTTACCCTTACCCTAACCCTAACCCTAAACTTAACCCTAACCATAACCACTAACCCTAACCCTAACCCTAACCCTTACCCTTACACTAACCCTAACACTGAACTTAATGCTAACCCTAACCCTAAACCTAATCCTTACCCTAGCCCTAACACTAACCCTAATCTTACCCTAACATTAAACCTAACCCTTACGCTTTCCCTAACCCTAACCCTAACCCTAAAACTAACCCTAACCCTAACCCTTACCCTTTCCCTAACCCTAACCCTAACTCTAACACTAACACTTACCCTTAACCTAACCCTAACGCTAAACCTAACCCTAACCTTAACCCTAACCACATCACTGAACCTAACCCTAACCCTAAACCTAACCCTAAACCTTACCCTTACCCTAACCCAAACCCTAACCCTAACCCTAACCATAACCCTTACCCTAACCGTAACCCTAATCCTAACCCTAACCCTTACCCTTACCCTAACCATAACCCTAACCCTAAAACAAACCCTAACCCTAACCCTAACCCTAACCGTTACCCTAACCCTAACCCTAATCCTAACCCTAACCCTTCCCATTACCCTAATCCTATCCCTAAAACTAACCCTAACCCTAAACTTAACCCTAACCCTTACCCTCACCCTAACCCTAACCCTAATCCTAAAACTAACCCTAACCCTATCGCTAACCCTTACGCTTACCCTAACCCTAACCCTAACACTAACACTTACCCTAAACCTCACCCTAATCCAAACCCTAATTCTTACCCTTACCCTAACCCTAAACCTAACCCTAAACTTATCCCTAACCCTAACCCTATCCCTAACCCTTTCCCTTACCCTAAGCCTAACTCTAAACCTAAAACTAACCCGAACCTTTACCTTTACCCTAACCTAACCCTATCCCTAACCCTAACCCTTACCCTTACACTAAACCTAAACCTAAACCTAACCCTAACTCTAACCCTAACCCTTACCGTAACCATAACCTTAAATCTAACCTCCCCCTTACCCTTACCCTAACCATAACCTTAACCCTAACCCTAAACCTAACTCTAACCCTTAACATTACACTAACCCTAACCCTAAACCTAACATTAACAATAACCCTAAACCTAACCCTAACACTAACCCTAACCCTAACCTTAACCCTAACCCTAACCCTTAACCTTACCCTAACCCTAACCCTACCCCTAACCCTAACCCTAACCCTTACCCTTACCCTAACCCTAAACCTAAACTTAACCCCAACACTAAACCTAACCCTAAACCTAAACCTAACCCTAAACCTTACCCTTACCCTAACCCAAACCCTAACCCTAACCCTAATCTTAACCACAACCCTTACTCTAACCCTAACCCTAATCCTTACCGTAACCCTAACCCTAATCCTAACCCTAACCCTTCCCCTTACCCTAACCCTAACCCTAAAACTAACCCTAACCCTAAACTTAACAATAATCCTTACCCTAACCCTAACCCTAACCCTAATCCTTACCCTAACCCTAACCCTAACACTTACCCTAATCCTAACCCTAACCCTAAACCTTACCCTAATCCTAACCTTAACCCTAACACGTACCCTAACCCTAACCCTAATCCTAACCCTTACTCTTACCCTAACCCTAACCCTAACCTTAAACCCAACCCTAAACCTAACCCTAACCTTAACCCTAACCCTTAGCCAAACACTAACCCTAACCCTAACCCTAACCCTAAAACTTAACCTAACCCTAACTCTAACCCTAACCCTAACCCTAACCCTTATCCTAACCCTAACCCTAACCCTTAACCTAATCCTAACACTAACCCTAACCCCTAACCCTAACCCTTATCCTAACCCTAACACTAACGCTAACCGCTAACGCTAACCCTAACTCTAACTCTAACCCCTTATCCTAACCCTAACGCTAACCCTAACACTTACTCTAATCCCTACCCTAGCCCTAACCCTAACCCTAAACCTTACCCTAAGGCTAACCCTAACACTAACCCTTACACTTACCCTAACCCTTACCCTTACCCTAACCCTAAACCTAACCCTAACCTTAACCATAACCCTAACCCTAATCCTAGCCCTTACCCTTACCCTAAACCTAACCCTAACCCTAACCCTAAACCTTACACATACCCTAACCCTAACCCTAACCCTTATCCTAACCCTAACCCTAACCCTAACAATAACCCTTACCCTTACCAAAACCGTAACCCTAACCTTAACCCCAACCCTAAACCTAACCCTAACCCTAACCATAAACCTTACCCTCACCCTAACCCTAACCATAACCCTAACGCTAACCCTAACCCTTACACTTACCCTTACACTAACACTAACACGTATCCTAACCCTAACCCTAAACCTAACCCTTACCCTTACCCTAAACCTAACCCTAACCCTAACCTTAACCCTAACGCTAACCCTAACCATAACCCTAATAGTTACCCTTACCCTAAACCTAACCCTAAACCTAACCATAACATTAACCCTAACCCTAAACTTAACCCTAAACCTAACCCTATCCCTAACCCTTAACCTTACCCTTACCCTAACCCTAAACCTAACACTAACCCTAACCCTTACCTTTACCCTAAACCTAAACCTAACCCTAACCCTAACCCTAACCCCTAACCCTAACCCTAACCCTAACCCTAACCCTTGTCCTTACCCTAAGCCTAACCCTAACCCTAACCCTTACCCTAACCCTCACCCTAATCCTAACCCTAACTCTTACCC